>JAPYYZ010004253.1:0-18061 GCA_030522705.1 Eretmocerus eremicus
TGGACGCAACGCGAATACGCTCACCCGTTACACGAGCTTCGCGCCTTTTGCGTTTTCGCTCCGAAAACCAAAGTCTTTTTTATAGTTTAGATTAGGGATCACTCACCCACGCAACGGGTGATTATTCAGTTCAATAAATCGCGAGTGCATTTAAGTGATTACTGTGCCTCTTGATTTTAAGGATACCTCGCCCGGCCTTCAGCCTTTCTCGTTAGTGCTTTTTTTGCAAGTTTGAATGGCTTAGTGTTTTGCCAAGCCAGCTCGCGCGCACATGCGTGAATGATGTTCCCAAGAACTTGACCCTTTTTGTTCCATGCAAGACAATGAAAAATAGAGAAGTGAACCATACTTCCAAATCGTTCCCCTTCATTTCATCGATTCTCATATTGGAGGCGAAATCCTGAATGTTCTCCTTCGATAGGACTAATTGAAACTCTCGTAGTTATAGATATCTACATTTCAACACACGGCATTCTTCGGAGTTTTCTCATTGCAAGAGTTTGCTAATGCTACGTGCATTGGAACCCGCAGAAACAGTTTTGCGAGTCAAAGTTCCTCTATGCTTGCTTCGCTCAATGTCACAACGAAATATTCCCCCCTATTATGACGGTCTCGTCTGAGCACTTCGTGTTTAGGAATTGTGAGGTTTGCTTTGGCATTCGTGTATGAGCCACAAGCGTATCCTAGTGGATGTCTTTGCTATTTCACTTCAGAAATACGCATCAGAATATGAAATAAATCACTCGTTCGCGTGTGGCCTTATGGCTTGATATTGATCACATTCAGAATTTGTACAATCGTCAAGGCTATTTGTAGGTCCATTATTTGAAGAGATCTCTCTTCGATCGCGATTTTCGGGAGGGTGGTCGCGTCTCTCATCTCTTTCGACATAATTACCTTGATTATCAAGCGAGAGGCCTCCATGGTCATTGCCACGGCTAACATAATTATGTTTTCGATTATCATCATTGGTGTCTCGCTATCGTTCTCTCTGATCTCCACCGTCGTTATAATATTCACGATCATAACGAGGATCGTCGCTGTGATGGTTGAGTTTCTACGATCATAATCCCTCATTGGAGGTCTCTCGTTACGATGAATGTCGCGAGACCAACCTCTATATCTCGAATTGCCACGTCTCGCATCAACATACCGTTCTGCAAATGGCGCCGCTCTGTCTACTAAAGCATCGGAATGCGTGCCGTATTGATCGAAGGTTCTCTCCAATCTCCGTGCTAGCTCTACTTGCCGTTTTGAAATGAGACCCGCGTCAAGTGCATCGGTCAAAGAACGGCATTCGTTTGAATCATGTCCACGTATACGACAATGGCGACAAAATTTTGAATCTCGGATCCTTTTCGGACATTCTTCCTCAAAATGTCCTCACGTGTGACAATATGGACATTCGTTGGAGACTGGAGACAATCTAATAGTCGCGGATTCAATCGGAGACTTGTTAGTTCCTCTCAATTCGTTCATCTCTTTCTCGATGTAAGCGTTTATTATGGCCGTGAATTCGTTTTCGCTCTTTTCGGAACTTACCGATGCGAATAGAGTACGCACGTTTGTTTCAATCTTAAAATTGACTGCCTCAAAAATAACTTCTCTAAGGGTTGCAGGATTCGTCGATCTAATCTGGTGTTCCAATGCTCCGGGAAGACCGAATATGAATTGTTGAAGAGCCTCATTCTTAGCATTATTCTCATATGTTTCACTCATAGACATTCAGTTACCGATTATGGAGCGTCTACACACGTAATCGATAATCTCCTGTGCCTCCTCTTGCTCTGTGTTGGACCAATTTCAATTCAGCTAGAACCCTATCTGAGCCTCCAACTCCGTTATATGGTGTAGTCATATCGGCTAATAATCTCTCGACTGACGTGTATTGAGTCAAACGCCCAATATAGCCCTCAGCGGCTCGACCCTTGAGCTTACTTGCCAAAGCCGAAAGTATCCATGGCTCTGAGTCGGGTCCATATTCGTCCACAATATATCTCACTGATTGGTCTTTGACGACGATCTGCGTTTGGTCGATCAAAAAAATCTCTTGCATTGACGTGACGAATGCGCACACTCGCAATCGACTCGCAGTCGCTATCTCTTGCCCACTCCTGACTGTCGCGTCTCAAATTTCGTCTACCAGAGTATCTGCTACAACTCATATGTTCGTTTCGTGTTTTATCTTCTGACCTATATACTTCTTTGGAATGATTATACTCTCGCTCTGGGTCAGTGTCGTCGAATGAATGTGGGTCACTGCCAGATGACTCGTAGTTGTATTCGGGCTCTTTTGAAGAATGGAGTCGTCTTCTCGCGTTGCGATTACGTTGGGATCGATTCGACTGACAGGGCTTACGATAAATTTGCTCATCATCGCATGAGACTTCAGAGTTTTCCAAATCATTTTGTTGGCTTGGTCCGCGTAATCACCGATCGAAACGGTAACCGTTCGGCGTAACTTTCCGACTTTCATCTCGTGGCTTCCTTCCTTCCTCAAATTGTTTGAAATGATCATCATTCATGCAATCTATACACTCATCCATGCTACGACTCATATTAGTGCCACTTAATTTAGTTTTGCTCAACCAAGCAGTCCTACTCCTCAGCTCACTGTCTGGGGAACGGGTGCGACTTAGACTAGTGCCACTTAAATGAATTTTGCTCCACCCAGTAGTTCTACTTTTCAGCTCACTGCGTAGGGAACGGTTGCGACTTACACTAGTGCCACTTGGATTAATTTTGCTCAACCCAGTAGTTCTACTTTTCAGCTCACTGCCTGGGGAACGAGTGCAACTCAAACTAGTGCCACTTAGATTAATTTTGCTTAACACAGTAGTTCTACTTTTCAGCTCACTGCTTGGGAAATGGGTGCGACTTAGACTAGTGCCACTTGAATTGATTTTGCTCAACCCAGTAGTTCTACTTTTCAGCTCACTGCCTGGGGAACGGGTGCGACTTAGACTAGTGCCAATCGAACGTGAGACTCTGCTTCCATGCGAGAGCTGGTCTCATCATCTTGGATATCTATGAGAGGCCACGGATTTCATTCAGCCATTGTAAATTTAGTTTCTCCTGTTGATTCCTCTGTATTATAGTCAGTCAAATTGTTTAATGGAGTTTGTAACGACTCTATTGGATTTCTTGAGGATTCCGCCTTGATTTGAGAGGATATGAAGATATCATAATTTTTTGGGGTATCCTGGTCAGATCTTTGCATTTTGGGTCGCGCCCCGGTTGCTACTTGCGCAGTTTCGAGATGATCTCTCAAGCTTCCTAAGAAATCGTTTCTGTTTCCGAAAAATATTCTGGGTCAGCTCCGAGCACTCTACTCAAGTCCCGTATCGCAAATTTCATATGAATCCCTCCAGGTTGTTCAAGCCCCATGTCTGCGGCCATTCACGCGAAATAAACAGTGCGCGCCAGAACATCTCCATTTTTCATGTCCGTCTCGTACCGTGTTCTCAATTGCTCGATATCCAAAATTTCCGCGTCTTCGGGAGGGGATACACCACCTACTGCTCCCTCGACATCGTTTGGAGTCATTGTATCTTCCGTATTATCCATGAAGTCTTCCGATATCGCGGGTGCATGGCCACGGTTCCTACGATCTTTCGCCATTTTATTAGATTGTGACACAAAACGATCCAGCTGTATCGCTGCTAGCTTTTGTCGTGCTAGGCCAAGTACACAAAGTAGCGAGAAAGGTGATAGTTTTCTGCTCAATAGAAGCGCGTCTATCTCGTGATCGGTTGTTATCAAATGAGTTTCCTGTTTCACTGTGTAATTCTCAATCTCACCTTACTCCCTTGGGATTTGGGATCACATTTATATCGCGCTTTTTCTCTGTTTTTGAATACTATTCAATGTATTTTCGTGTAATTATCCCAATTTTCTTACGTATGAATAGATGAATATGAATCTTTCGAACCTTTGAGTATGTTAAACACGTTTGGCTTCTAGAGAAATTTGAAATGAGTCCTTGTCTCGCAACTCTCCCCACGAGGGACGAAATTGGAATGAATGAATTTTTTCACCCAGATGTAGCGTGGATGATGGCGATGCAGATCCACAGAAACATCCTCTCTGGTTGTCTTATGGGCGAGTGGACTGGTGTCATGCATAGGAAAAATCGCGGCGCGGTTGACGCGTAGAATTCCTAGCTATTCGTCAGAGGTTTTGATCCCATGAATCCTAATTCTTCACCACAGTACTCCTGAACAAATAGCACCAGAACTGTTACGGGATCCGTAGTTTTGGATGAGTTCTTTTAGTACTGCCTCCGCAGAGCCTGAGAGGTTCGACAAGAGCTTGGGTGAAGGTTCGGTGAATAGAATCGAGAGTCTCGAATATCGAGTGTAGCTACTGTTTATCCAAGGTAAGGTATAAATCCGAGACAGAGAGAGAGACTGGTACAAACTTCCGTGAGTTGACTGAGTCTGAGTTAAAAGGCAAGACCATCAGAGCCTGAGGTCCGTCTCTTAAATGGAGCTATGATGTGAATGTTACGAGGGTTCGAATCGAACTGTGACTCTAGAAGCTCTCGTGCAGAAATGATTCTACCTCCGATACGTACGTGACGAGAGCTCGCATACGTTTGGATACATTCCTCATTAGTCTACTGCTCGTCGGGAGCTTGCTTCCATGACACAGTCAAGTACTTATGTGACTCGAATGGTGAAGGTTTAGTCATAATATTAGCTAGATTCTCTTTAGTTCCAATCCATTCGACTCCTCCTTGGTTGACACATTGTTTTATAAAGTCTCCATGTGTCTCAGCCATATGTACTCGGTTTCCAGATTTTACTCTTCGATTCAATTGATTCGTGATTTCATTGATTCCCCCATCAAATGATTCTAATTCGTAACTCCCGTCCATTTTGGTGCACTTTCCTGCGGATGGATTATCGCACCAAGTGGTCACAGGAAATAGGGTCTTCCCTAATGTGAATCGAATCGATTTGTTGATTGAAATGAGCTCTCGACAAGCTTTACTCATAGCAAGATATTCTGCTTCACAAGTAGAAAGAGTTACATATTCCTGCTTGTAGCTCCTCCAAATGATGTCACCAAACAATTTGATAGCGTAACCTCCAGTGAAAGTTGAATCGTCACAATCTCGAAAGCTAGAACCTGTTAATGCTTCAAGATTATCATGAATTGATTTGAAAAATAGCCCAAGATTCACTGTACCTTTCAGATATTGAAAGATTCTTTTAACATTCTTCCAATCATCTTCAGTTGGTTGCTTTGCTTTCTGGCTAGGAAGTCGACAGCAAAAGCTATGTCCTGTCGTGTAGCTAAGGATAAATACATTAAGCACTCAATGGCTCATCGAAATGGAACTCTTTTCAATTCTCGATCATGATTCGTATTCATAGATTCTCATGATTCAACTTCACTCCTCTTATTCTTGTTATTCACTTGTCTAGTTATCATAGGTGTGTTCTAGGGATTCGTATTTTGATTGCTGGATTCGAATCGTTCTCTCTTCTAAGTTTCTTTCAACAATCATTCCTCAGAATAATTTGGGTTCACCAAGATCATCCATTTCAAAGACTTTAGACAGATGTGATTCTACATTTGCCAATTCTTCTGAATTGTTACTGTTAATGATTATAATCATATCATCCACGTAGAGTAAAACTATTACCACTTTGCCATCTTTTCTCGAAGTTGAAAGGCGAGGTTCATGTAAATCATTCTCAAGATCCATTCTTTTCATTTCTTTTGTGAATCGTTCGTTCCATTTGCTTAGACTCATTCCTAATCCATTAAGGAACTTCTTGAGTTGACAAACTTGAGTCTCTCTGATATTTTTGCTGACTTATAAACCTTGGAGAATCTTCATTTATATTTCTCCATTTAAATTTCCGTTCAAAAAAGCTGTTTTGACATCTAATTGGCAAGCTTGGAGATTGAATTTATTAATAATCACAAGAGCCGATCTCACTGAAGAAAGCCTCGCTACAAGTGCATAGGTTTCTTTCAAATCATAAATGTTTCCATCTTCGAATCCTCTAATGACTAATCTAGCTTTGTAGCAGATTCTACTATCTGACTTTATCTCCCTCTCAAAACCCATTTAGCATCAATGATGTTAGTTCGGGTGCCATTCTTTTGAGATTCTGGCCTATTAGGTAGAATCCAAACTTGATTCTTGCTCACAGATTCTAATTCTCCTTGAATCGTTTTCATCTAGATTTGTCTTTCTGGAGAAGCCATAGTTTCATCATAAGAAGTTGGGTCTTTGTGAACAGATGCAAGAAGACTATGTGCCAGTATATCATCTCTACATTGTTCATCAGAACTACCCATGTTATTGGGTCGACAAGTGAAATTTGCAGAACTAATATCTTCTACTTTCTTTGCAGTAGTGATATATTCACTTTGCTCAGAATCTTCAATTTGTCTCTTGAGTCCACTTCGAGTTAGAGGTCCTTCAAAATCTTGAGGAGTTCTTTTTCTATCCTGAATCGTTTGAACTCTCTCATTCTTGTGAGGTCTACTTCGTTTCTTGGGTTGAACTGTCTCCTTCTCAACTCTTTCTTCCGAATCATCATGGTTTTCACCAATGTTATCAAAGCTAATTAGCGTGTCAGTGAAATCTTCAATGTTTTTGGGTAAATCGACAATTCTTTCATTCGGAAGAGGTTTGTTTCGACAAACATCACCATAAACTATTTCCTCGTCGAATCTCACACGCCGCAATTCTAAGAATTGGTGTTGACACGTGGGAAGAGGACCTTCAGAATGGACACGAGGTGTATGAATGAGGTTTTAATGAGAGAATATGAGAGTTGAGAGAGAGTGATGTTAATGAAAAGGTTGGTCAGAGCGGTCTCTCTGCAACGCGAGTCATCGTCGACGACGATGGCTTGCGACGCGGCCAAAAGTGCAGTGGGGATGAGCAAAACTTCGTCAGAAACGCTGACGGTGCATTCGCGACGACCGACGAACCACCCGCGAGGGTTGCGCGGCTCGCGTAGTCGTCGCGGCTGCAACGTCATGGTACAGGGGAGAGGTGCACGCGAGAGCGCATCGCGACTCTCCCACGTGACATCCTTCCGTGGCCAGAGAATCGCATCTCCTGATGAGAGTGACCTAGTGACTGAATTTCATTGGCCTTGGCCATGTAATATGATTATGGTGCGCCATTTGCGCAAGCGAACGCGCGCACGTGTGTTTTTCCTTGTATGAGTGAGAGAGTCAATTTCAGTGCGGGACGCGAGTACAATTTTTTATCGCGAACTCTCTCTCGGATTACAATCGTTTGAGATTTTCGTATATGCTTCACATTGATTAATTAATTTTCTTTGTGATAATAATAACCCTATTGTAATTATGATGAATGACAATTTCATAGATAATCTTAATCTATAAAAGTACAGAATTCGAACAAATACATTGTCATCAACATTTGATCAATAGGTTGTAGGAAAAGCTATTATTGATATATAATAATGAGATTCTATATCGCAACCAATAATTTCCCCAGATAAACTCATTTTCATGAGCGATATTATAATAATGATAACAATATTCGTAGTGATAGCCATTGCATGATTGTGATCATTAGTAACATTGGTTGGGTGAAACTCAAAGCTGGCTCAAGTCAAAAGTTCAGTTGAGCAGTGTCTTACTGTAGCCAGTCGGCGTTTCTGCCCTTTCCCCTCTTTTTCCGGGATACAATGTCTTGTAATGGGCTGCTAATAGAGTGGCGGCCGAGCGATAAAATCTTATGGCATGCAGCTGCACGTTGCTCGATACCTGCGGCTCGGTAGCTTTTTCGTCTTTTGAGATCATTTTCATCTCGGTTGTATTCATGAGAATCACATTTTGAGTCAAAAGTTGATTAATCTTACGAAATTCCGAGTCTGAAATAGTTTGCTCGGGTAGAAAAATTCGGAGTTTTCAGTCGACAAATTTTCAAAAATTTTCAAATTTTCAAAATTTTCCAAGGGCATGGTTATGGAGCGTTGGAGAGGACATTCAATTTAAGCTTTGAATCGTTAATCGGACCAAAATAGACCGAGTTACGGTGATTTGACGTGTTGATATTTTTGATCTCCAAGAACTGTGTTTTTCAGCGAAATTTTATCTTTTCTAGGATTCCAAAATGTAATTCGGTGTCAGTCGCTTTCGGATCTAGGGGGAAAAATTCCACTAAAGTAACTTATGGAGTTTGGTTCAAAAATTCAACGAATTTACGGAGTTCTAATGCGACAATACATTAATTTTCCATTTTACGGGTGAAAATTTTTCAGCCGATACTCTTCAATTCTTGAAAATTCACAAAACTAAATCTTGTACAGTATGAGTAATTCTCAATCCATTTCACGTAGATATATATTGATAATATTACAACCATCCCACTTTGCTCTGAATTCAACCATCATGGTTTGAAGTCTAAAATTTTGTTTTCTGCCGTACGGCATACCCTGAAATTGGGAAATTTTGGTTACTTCTGTAAAATTTTTCTATTGAATTTAGACCTTTCCAGGTCTTCTAGTCATCAAGTGCATACCATGATTTGCATGTGGACTAATTCCGGAGTGAAAGTTTTGATTCAAACCTAAGAAATTGAAGATTCCGCATGTGGTTCATTTTCCTCCGCGAGAGGTACATTTTCCCTCTCGGAACATGAATTATGACTTCCATGCTTTGAATCGCCGAAATAACTATTCATCAAAGTGAGTATATAGTTAATGGATGATAATAAACGTCTATGAGATTGATTCGATTGGAATTCGCGTCACAGTAGCAATTTCAAAGGCTAAAAATCACTACTTGCGAACAAAAATTTCGATGTTTCACATTCATTTTCGGGGTACCATACAATCCATTTTCATGCTTAAATTTTGTTAATTTATCAGTTCAAACACTCAGCAACAGGGAACTGTGCTCATTCCTCCGAATTTTCCAGAATTCGGCGTTTGGCCGTGGAAATCTGGGCCGTACTTTTTATCTCGATTTTGTTGCATTTTTCGGCTTTATGGGCTTTACTGCTCTATAACAGTGGCCTGAATGATGTGAATATGTGAACCTATGCGTACCTATATGTAAGAGGTTGTATGATGTTCGTGTAGTGTTGGGATTTTCCAGATTTTGTGGGATTGGGGATGAAATAAGGGGTGTAATGTCGCGGGTGTATATCATTTTCAATCGATCGCAGGAATTGGTGTAGCTCCGGAACTAACCGTCCAATTGAGCTGAAATTTTGTGGTGGCGCTTTTCTTGAGATGCGAAAGCTATCTACAAGGAGTTATCCGGAAAATTCAGAAGCTCGAAAAATTTCCCTGGCGAGTTCATGGGTCGGTCGTAAAGTGACCCTCTCGATGACTCCGCATTGTTTGGCTCTCTGCTCTCGCGTTTTCACGCGATTTTGGGCGTACATGAGTGGCTCGTTATTATAATGTGTCGTGGCTTGAGAGATTACTCTTGATTTTGTTTGAGCCTTCGACACTGTTGCTGGCTCGCTGACCTTGAGATGAGGTAGGATATTGTGCTCCAGCTCATACTTTGTATAAAGGGGGGGTGGGCTATCCAAAGCTGCTGGATCCGAGATCCGCTGTGGCTGTCGAGAATCGTCAACGACGACTTTCGTCAATGCCGATCTCGCTTTGTTCGAGAGTGGCTTTGCGCTTCCGATCTTGCCATTGATACCGCGCTTTTCGGAGCAGTTCCACTATGGTGACCGTGCAACGCATTCAAGGTGTGTGTGTTATTGTGTGTTAGTGATGAATGTTGAGTATTGTGAGAAATACTGTTGGTGAAAGCTGAGGATCCTGTCCGACTCGCCACGTATGCGGAGATGAGTGCTCTTCGAGAAGGCATGGACTCGATCATCTCTCGTATCCCCGTTTGATGCTTGCCCTCTAGATTGAAAGGCACTTCAGACGGTTCAGATGTACCTGCCTGATGCTGTCACCAGTGTGCTCTCTCGCACGCAGTTTGGGGTCTTCAGTGTAATGATGCACAAATGTTGTGGGGGTAATGTGCCTTTCGGTGTTCACGTGGGATTTTTCAATGAAAGTTGCGTCCATTTTTGATCATTACAAATATAATTTAGGACTCAAGTGAAGGTTTCTGATGGAATTTTATCCATTCCTGATTTCCCCGAATATCATGTAAAGCTGAAATGCAAATTTCTCAATGGAATTTTATCCTCGTTTGGACTTCTTCTGAATATAATTCGAAGCTTGAATAGAATTTCCAATGGGATCTGGGCACTTTGCTGTAGTTTCGAGACGAGATCAAGCCATTTTCAAAACTATAACCGATGAAATTTTGGAACCTAAAAGAAATTTTGACATGGCATTTGACCGTTTTTTCTTTTTTTTGAAATTCTGAAGTGGAATTCTTCATTTTTCTTGGTCACGCTATTTAATTCACGATAATTTATGCAAAACCGATATTCACCATTCGCCTCCCTCACCATCGCCACAGGATTTTCCCAGACCCTTGTAGATTTTTGAATAATCTTAACCTCCAGCATTTTCCGAACCTGTGCATGCATTCCATCCTCGATCTCCTTAGAAACAGGATAATACTTTTGTTTGATCGGTCGACGGGATTCGACTTCGATCTCATGTTCAATTCGGTCGGTGCAACCTACTTTGGGACCATCCACGATCAGATTCCTTCCGATGACTCCACCCAAAATTCTACGCCGCCCGTTGATTAAATCTGCTATTCCAATTGATGCAAGATCGGCCGTGCTGAATTGATTTGATGTAGCAAACCCGATGGGCGAGGGGTCAGATGGGCCCTTCTCACCCTTCACCGTCATTTTGCTGTTTCCAGGAACAAGAATTGCATTGAATAGGAGTGCAAAAGCTGCGCCCAAGATAAGATCACAGGCTAATTCCTCGGAGATGAATGTCGAGATCTCTTTGCAAACTCCACCGACCTCGATCGGTAATTTTGCGTACGTTACCGGTCAGGCTTATTCGCATGTTGCTAATCTGCAGCATGGATCACAATATGGTACCACGCGCGCACCAACTTCTGCAGCTAATTGCAGACTGATGGGTCCGGCAGCTGTTCGAGAAGCGCAAGTGTCATGAAGAGCACGAGTATGGGCTTCTCCAATGCCAGCCTCAAGCCACCAAAGAGGATGGTCGCCCAAGGGCTCTTCGCTATCAGACTCGTCTGCTGAGTCCACCTCCGTGAAATATAGACCTGGCCCTGACCCTGGAGTGGACGGATCGGTCGAGGAACCAGAGGCCATACTCGGAGAAGCAGGAGTTGTAGTGACCTCGTCTACACAGTCACACCGTCTTTCACTGAACATTCCGGACAGTCCTCCTTTGTGTAGCTAGGCCACGAGCAATTTCAGCAAACTCGATGGGCTGGTCCGGGGCCCTTGTCTTTCTCTTTATTATGATCGCTCTTGATTACATGCGTGATCTTCAGCCTGGTCGCTCTCGGTCTGGATTAATTAGACTTAGCCTCTTATCCGGCTGCTGTCGATGTGGGCGTAGCTGCAGATGTTGCAAGTACAGACGCTGATGTAGATGAATTCCAGTCCTTGGAATCTTGGTCAATGATTTGTCCGATCGCTTACTTCACTTGTGCAAGTGTTAGTGGAGTTTCAAGCGATTTTGTTGGTTAAAATGTGACCGACGCGATGATTGGCTTTGAACTCTCCGTCGAAGCAGTCTGAAAAAATTTGACCAATTCGGTCGATTCGACTGCTAGGAATGCCACAGCTGGCTGCGAACTCACAGTCTTATATTCATCTTCCTTCTTCGGCGGCTTGTACGCCAAATCAGGCAATAATGATCCTTTCGGTTCTGGTGGAGGCCTATAGAACCGTCGATCATCTCGGATGTGCTCAGGTCGTCTTGCGTGAGCAAATGATGTATCCACATCGTTGATTTTCTCACGTGGAATCCACTGTTGTAATTCCGGGACTGAATTCCGCTACAATAACCCCAGTATCTGTTCTCCAGTCCATGGTGTTTCAAATTCGTTCATGATTGCCATCAACCGGGTAATATAATTTCGGAATCGCTCTTCTTTGCCTTGGGTACGGGCTTCTGTTTCTTGTACAAGCATGTGCTAAAAATGTTGGTCCGGCCCAGAGCATTTGAGTCATTCTTGAATTGTGACTATGTTGTCCATCTCTCTCTCGAATATCAATACCACTCAAGCGCAACTCCCGACAGTAATTCTGTGAGACCATTCATTAGATCCAAATCGGATGTATTCGCAAGAGCCTCACATTCATCGACTCTTCTGAGAAATTCTTCGACATTGTCGCGTTCTCTTGAGAAATTCAACTTCCATCGACGGATTGTCTTTTCTACGTCGAACGTTTGGTTTCATGTTGATGTACCCCTCCCCCAGCCGCTCGTATGATTCGGCTGTGCTGGAGTAGATTGGGGCATCCGATTGTTTTCGGACGTAGAGATTCTTCTAAGAGCTGCCACGTTGGTAATCTCATGAATATTGTTTCACTGTCATTTGCTTCGAGTACTGTACTCTTGTCTTCTCGTGCGTTGTAGTAATGATTTGTAAACGTATCTTGCAAATTCACATGTCGTTTTGGCTGTGGTATAGCTCTCGTCGATGTTGGTACGGTGGTTGGTTTCGAAACTGTCAGTCCTGCCGGTAGATGTGTGCTGCTGGCAAAATTTTGAGCCTTATCGAGAAGTTGTAATTTTTTCTCCAGTTCCTGGCTGAGGAGGTCTGCTCGTCTTCTCGATTCTTGCAGTAGGCTCATTCCAGCCACCAGATCACGTGGCATTTCGTAGACTGAAGCGTCCGGCATTGTGCATCTGATTATTTCCTGATGTGAATTCATTGTTGATGCGCTGAAAATGAAAGCTGTCCATACGGACGTTGTCGTTGTGCTCTCCGTGTGCGGTGTAATAAATACGCGCCGTTTTATATTGACATTGCTGCTGATTGGCTGCTCCGATGATGAGTGTAGTCTTGATGAAGCTGGAAAACTATTCGTTGAAACTGCGATCTCTGGGGACTCATACATTGAAGCGTTGAGAATGCTGGCATTCGCTAATGCGTCGAAATCTTCTTCGATTGTGTAAGCCCTAGTCGCGCTATACACTTCCTTAACTACCTCATCGCGCAATGCTAATCTATAAGCCTTGAGGCTTTCCTCATTTTCAAACGCTGGGTTTGGTAAGAAATCTGCTGCGGAATATTCGCCTAAGAAACAACGCAAGAATCTATTCGCGCAAATCTGAGTTGACGTATGGGGAATTAGTTCTAATTTGTTGTACGTTGATCCTCTCCATCTGAGAGTGTCCTCGCCCATGATGCTAAATCAATGATATTCTTGATGCTAATCTGTAACAATGATTGGGATCTGTCATTCTGATTTGAAAAGTTGGTAGGATTGAAAAGCAGCACGAAAAACCTGAGTTTTAGGTGGAGACTTCACAATAGGACCGTGAAGAAAAATTTGAAATTAATTAACTGTACTGGTTCACGCACATCTGATTGAACTCCATTGGACGGAAGAATCCGCTTGCAGTTATCACTTATCGTTTATGAGCTATGGAAAATTTAAAAATTGATTTTCCCAAAAATGAAAAGAATATTTGAGGTCATGTGGTAGCGATGCTCCTGTGACTCAATGTCAAGCGTATTAGAAGTTAAAAGTTCAGAAAAGTAATAATTTGTTCAAACGATTGATGAATCACGATTATTTATAAACAATAATTGTTAATCTCAATTTGTTCATGCCAATAGATTAAACATATATTCTCCTACGTGTGTGCCAAATTTCGAAATTCTTTATTGTTGAAATACTCTGCTAAGATGCCTAACCGCAGCTGCTCAAGAGCGCCGATAGCAGCAAACACACTCATACGCGAGGCAGAGTCTGGGTGCGCGTGCGCCAAATGCTCAACTGCTGCTCCGCTACGACCGGCTGCGACGCCACTCGCTCGTCGCTGCCACTGCCGAGCTGTTCACGCGTTGCCCGAATGTCGCCTTCTAGATTGTACCACACGCGGGTTTCACTACGCCCTCTGCGTTTATTGTCTCTTTGTGTATAGATAAAATAAACCGCGGACGCGGACCTAATCTGATAATCAGCTCGTGAGTGTCCCTCCGCCGGATCCCCAGCCCTCGACCTCGTGCACTCTAACAGGTTATGGACGCCCACACACGCCGTGCAGAGAGCCCGTGACGGGGTGATTGCACATCGTGCAAGATCCCTGGACGAGGAGCGGACAGACGGGATCACTCGAGGAGGAGGATCTCCAAGGAAGCAAATCTAGAGGTAGGCAGTGTACTACAGAAGTGCAGGAGTGACGCGGAACATCGCTCGTGCCGCGAAGCGCTCTCGGCCCGGGCGGGAGGGCGGTGTCTCTCTCTCTTCTAGAGGCCGGCGGACGCAGCGTTTTCAGTTCGAGAGCTTCCGCCGCCTGCACGCACGTTAGAAGCCACCCGGAGATCGGGACCCGGGCACACCAGGAACCGAGGACCACCGGGCGGTGCAGAATCGGGATAAGACGCGTATTAAGCTCGACGCAGCTAGAAGCCGGCTTCGTGGAATGAACCCAAAGCACGCCCGCGAGCACGTGTTTTGGATAATTGGGAGGGAGGCTCAGGCGGCACGCGGGTGCGTGCGCATGAGCTTTCTTCTAACGGATTTCTTCGTGAGATATATGCACGTCCGATTCGACTCTTTTCAAATCGCGGCTCCGCGACTCGGTGTCGTGCGGTCCTGTGCTTAGTGTCTCTTGGCCGAACGTACGATCTGAGCCCTCCTCGGACGAGCGAGTGAGGTCGAATCGAAAATAGAAGCAATACGGCATACAATTTTTTTACGTCTCAACCCAAACCCGTCCGTGCTTCAGCAAGGGGGCGAATAGTTTTTCATCTCATCCCTCTCCTATGTAACGGAGCAACTAGATGTTCGGAAACGTAACCTAGAAGCAATCCCCAACGAATTGAGTCTCAACCCGAACCTGGTGCGTGCCGTGCGTGCTTCAGCAAGGGGGCGGACATTTTTTGTATAAAACGCAACCTAGAAGCGGTTATCCAACGATGTACGTCTCAACCCAAACCTGGTGCGCGCAGTGCGTGCTTCAGCAAGGGTGCGGACAATTCTTTTTTCTCATCCCTCTCTTATGCAAGGGAGTAACTAGGAGTTCGGAAACGGGAGAAATACCAAGGACGCGGCGTGATAGCAAAATCGACGTGGCCGGTCCACCGAAACGGGCGTATATTCAGTTACCAGGACCTTTTCTCGTGCCGTAGCTCACGTAACTTTGCTCAGTCGTACTGGCGAAGCCAAATGAACTACTTCTGAACCAAGCAATTCCTATATATTTGAGACAATTGGCTATGCTTACGACGGCAATTACTCCCCTAGAAGCAACCTCCCCGTGCATCTATCGAGCAAGTATCGGGACGAGAATGTGATCGATCGGGGGATCGATCGGTGCCAGGTGAATGACTCCTTGGCAAACCGAAGGTTTACAGGTAACTGGTCCAATAAAAAGTTTTCCATGGAATGAACATTGAACTAGAGAGAAATCCAGATCTGGGATCCTCTCATGAAAATTATGGGAATTTATTAGAAGTTAAAAGGAAAAGAGTGGCAATAACAAGTGTTGATGCACATGCTAACAATCAACGTGGATAATTTCGTCGAGCAAGCTAGGGATCGACAAGACCTCCATCTACAAAGCCAACGTTATGCGAAAGCCCGTCTTGTGAAGAGATCTCCGTCTCCACGAGACATAACCCCACCCCATGCTCGCCCACTCTGATCAGTTCAACTAGAAGAAACCATCCTCACGAATTAGAAGACTCCTCAGTAGAACCAAATCAGGCCCAACTAGAAGCAGAGGAAAACTCCGACCAGGGTCCATACCACCCCACTGGATTTGCAGCCAACATCCGGAGGCCCAAGAAGGCAAATGAGGATTTATCGGTGCGACAAAAACGGGCATCACCAGGAATACAAACCGGATTGTTAGGCTAAAAGTTCACAGGAGGAAGAATTCACCAATATCTCAGATTGACGAGCTAGAAGTTTACACGTATAACGCGCGCATAGGAATATTAGAAGAACTCATTCAACAATCCCAGTCCGACAATATCGAAGAATGGGTTGCCCGACTGGGATTGGGAGGGAGAAAGAGAATGAGCTTGGCAGTGCTTCTCAGGGACAGAGCGGTCCAGACTTCCATAAAGGACCCCTATTTGAGGTCGTTATAGATGTAGAAGGGGATCTGCCGTCGGATCGAGGTCCGGAGGAGCAACAGAGCTTAGCCATAATAGGGTGGACACAGGGATGCTCTGGCATATGGGACTGGTCGCGCCTCCCTTGACTACCTAAGACGGCTCAAGGGGCCGGAACCACCCGCCAGGAGGTGAGATTCACCGACTCAATAAGGGACAGTGAAGTCTGCATCCTGGCCGAAATGGAAGGGCTGCCACTCGAGGAAACCAGAAGCGGAGTCAAGGAACCCATGCAGGGGTTGAATGTCGACGGCCTGGGACCGGCTCAACCTTACCCGTTTCCCGGCGGGAGTCGATTCATCCACACCTCCACGGACGACAACTCCAGTTTCATTAGAGGTGACAACGCGCTGGAATTCACCGGAGGGAAGTTCCTAGGAGGAATGCAAAAACAAAACATAGAGCCTGACTTTGCGCCACCATACACACCTGAACACAACGGCCCAGCTGAGAGGATCAACGAAACTCTTCTATGGGGAATAAGATCCCTCTTGATAGACTCAGGACTGCCTCACAGGCTGCCAACGCTTGCACTAGATGTCGCCGTTCATGTGTACTACACCTAGTGGATTCATCTGCCTGCTAGAATGTCGATCGCGCGAGCGAAGAAAAACGCGGTGCATTATGCGCATGTATGATGTTTCACACTAACGTCATGATCTGCAAGTTTTACGGTGCTCTGATACTACGTCTTGAGCGATAGCTCATCAGTGGGATGCTTGAATTATCATCCGAACCCGGAATGGGCTGGGCCTTGACTGCTTATTGACGTGTGTCCGAGCTTGGGATGCATAGTTAACAGGACACCTCACTCAGGCATCGGTTTCGTGACACCTCTGAAGGAAAAAATTTGCACCAAACCGCTGTTCTCACGTCGACGAGTTGAAGAGATTCGGCTGCCTTGCCTACGTCAAGCTTTCCAAGGCAGACACGAAGGTCTCCGGGAGAGACATAAAGGTATTCAAGTCTCTCAAATTCCTGAACTCCCGACATGTCAGATTCAACGAAATTCTGGCATACAAACATGCCGGAAGAACACTGGACGGACCCTCTAGAAGCAATGTTTTTCACATAGGCCAGGGAGACGAAATTTGAATTGACAACAACGGGATCTCCGTCGATGCTCCGTCAGTCTGTGATAAAGGAAGAGATTCTGAGGACCCAGACAAGGAGAGTCGGACATTTGGAATCAGTCTACATGAGCCGGTGTCCATCCAATCTAGAAGAATCCTGGGAGAATAGCCAAGATGAATCGACCAACTTGGGGAAACCTAAGAAGAGCTCAGCTAGAAGAAAGTGAACCGAGTACGAGACAAGAGGACGTCAAGGACCCAAGCATGAAGATCAAATCCTCGAAGAAAGACACCCATGATGCACTCGACGAATTCGGACATGCTGGCTTAGCTGAAATATGCGACGACCCATTGACAGATAAGGAGACAATCGACTCCCTAGATGCACTCAGGTGGCAGACAGCAATCGCCAGCAAACTGCAGTTGCAATTCTTCTTCTGGCAAAATATCACATGCAAGCACGTGGCAAAAACTCTGCTGGAACATACTAGAAGTATCGAGTTCCAAAAAGAACTGGGAGAGTCAACTCAAACAAACAACGCAGGACCATCAGCATGTGATGCACCGGTGGGTGGAAATAGGGTTGCTCCCGAGGCATCATACAAAGAGAAAAGGCCCGCCAGTACCAGTCTCCAGGGTCCCGCGGCAAAAAGACCCACACTGAATCCGACAAGGACAGCCAAGACGAATCGTCCGGCTTGGGGACACCTCAGGAAAACACAAGTAGCAGAACTAGAAGACGCCTCGAGTGCCACTCG
>JAPYYZ010004254.1:0-12201 GCA_030522705.1 Eretmocerus eremicus
ATTTTAAAGTGGATTTTGGGGAAGATTCATGAACTAATGATGTGTGATACCGATTTGAGAAAGCATTCTGCTAATCTCATTTAGCAGCGTATTTTCTCTAGCGTTGGAGGCAAGTCATCCTCTATTAAAGAAAGTTTTTCATCCAATAAATTTGAAGTGATCGATGTCACGTGAATGCAGAAACTTTTCTCGGGTCTCAATCATACAGTCTTCCAATCAATGACGAATCCTGTAAGTTCTCAACTAACCATGCTCTGGTATGCGACAATTTTTTTGTCGTCGAACGAATTTCCTGAAGACGGAAGAGCATGAACTCTTTGCATCGAACGTATGAAAACGGAGTTACACTTTCTTCACCTGAGTCAATTCACGAATTGAGAATTGTTGGAGATCTTACTGTGATCATTACGCTGATCTACTATTTTCCGTGAGTCCCTTACAATATTAAAATGGCTTTTACCAAACATATGTCACAGATCCCTTCAGAAGTTGACAACTTTTGTCGTCTGCTTTGTCGGGGAAGTATGTTGAAATAGGAGACAAGTGATTTTCCTCAAATATTGGGTCCTACTCGCTCAATTCTTCAAAAGAGTTACCGTCAAATGGGGCAACATTGTTACAGAGAAGGGGGCGGGGGGGGGGGGGGGCTTGTTACACCTCGGAAAAGAGATTTGCAGAGCAGCACTTCGCGAGACAAATAATCGCATAATTTTCGTCGTTCGATACATGCGCGAACCATGTTTTTTGCCACCTCGTGCATCGCTTGCAGCTTTTGGATTGTTTTTAATCAACTTTACCGAAAGACTGATTTTTGAAGCGTAAAAGACTCAATCCAAAACATTGATGTAATATGAATACTCTCTAGACGAATCTCGCGTAGGGGCACCACATTTCATCGGTCCGTATCGCTGTCTTGACGAACCCATCGGTGTATTTTCGCTTTCTGAAAGTGTAAAGATCCAAAAACCAATATGACTTCCTGTTTTCGTCTCCGGTGGGGTAACTTTGATAAACTCAAGAGAGACTTCGTAGATATCATTCAGCATCAATTCACCAGCTAGTCGTTAATAAAGAGAGCTTCGAAATGAGCTGAGAAAAGTCTTATTTAGACCCCTGGGAGCCGACTTATGGCAATTTTACGACAGAAAACGATTTTTTAGCTATTTTTCCATCTCAAGAAGCAGGGCACTGGAGTCTGGTGGTAATAACTATACTCAAATAGTGATTATAGGAGTTGGGATTGGCCAAATAGACTTGTGTGGTAGGTCAATGAAAAGCTGAGACTCCCAGCTTCTAGTTGGAGACACGAAAATATAGATTCGATCATATTGAGTTGCTCTGTGGCAACTAAAGATACAAAATTATTAGAAGAGTTACAAAGAAGCCGCATCGCATTCTAATTTTGGTTCAGTAAGTCAAACGCTTATAACTCCAGCCAGAAACATCCCATCCGGGCTTATTACCCGTCGATTAAAAGCTGAGATTGTAGGCTTTCGACTGACAAGGGGAGACCACACCCTCCGGGTCACCAAATCTGACCAAAATTTTTTTACAGACTCGTACCACCTAGTATATGAAGAATCTAGAGTATCTCCTGCCAATGGGCACTCTGTTCCAAGAAGCTGTATCTCTGGACAGAGTGCCCATTTGACAGAGATACTCCAGATTCTTCATATACTAGGTGGTACGAGTCTGTAAAAAAATTTTTGTCAGATTTGGTGACCCGAAGGGTGTGGTCTCCCCTTGTGAGTACAGATAGAGGTAGGATTGATTGTGAAATATATTAGATACGGGAAACCCGCGTGTACTTCTGCCATAGATTCTCTCATGGATCTCAAATGAGTCTACAATGGAATCTACGGATACTTTGGGTGAAGACGTCCAAATATTCCTTGTGAAATTCCACCTCTGGAAGCCACGTGAAAATGCATGTCAATATTTTATACAATACGTGTCAGGAAATTTGAAAGATCTTTGATTCTGATGAATGAAAACAGACGAAAACTAAACAAGTGTCTTACTACCCTTCAATTGGAAACTGAAGCGGTAAGCTTTCGATTGACTAGAAATAGAACTAGGATCGACGATGACATGTGGTAGTTATGAGCAAAATGAGATAAAAATTACAAAAAGTGTAACAAAAATACCACATATGACAGTATTTGACATCATCTTGAGGAAACATTCATCCGCATTTGGCCCTAAATAGTTGTTCAGGTTCATCCGACCCGAAGAATGGATTCTTAACTCGCCAGCGAGGCGCTACCACGCCCTTGATTTATGATTGTCAAGACTTACAATTTTGACTCCATTGGATGAGGCTAGGGATACTCACGCGTACGGTTTCCACAATTTGGACAATTTTTGATTCCCAAGACGACATAGACCTTTCAATTTTGCTAAAATGCATGACATCCTGTGCTGTACGACTCACGTAGATGATTTGTGATACAAGGTAAAATTTTCAGCCATTTGGACAGTTCGAAGACGAGGCAGTGTATCGAGGTGCTAAAATCAATGGCCTCCGAGGGTCAAAACATCATCTGCACAATTCATCAACCGAGTGCTGCTCTGTTGGAGATGTTCGATCATCTTTACGTAGTTGCTGACGGTTACTGCGTCTACTCCGGCGACTACAACAGACTTCTTCCGTTTTTAGAGAGTCTGGGCTTCCAGTGTCCACAATACCACAGTCCCGCCGATTTCTGTGAGTGTCTTTATACCCCGTCTCGTTTTTTCTGTCGCGATCATGGCTCTGAAACTTTTGCTTATGACTCGTACTCTCTCAATCTCGCTCTCAATGATTCCATGACATTTACTAAATTTTCATCATATCCGTCACTTAGCTCGTTAGAACATTGTGCAAGTGATACTTCTCTTGTCAACCTCTCTTTCCTTGGACAGACCAAAACTCTAATTTTCCAAATATTTAAGATGAATTGAGAAGAATTCCGTGATATGACGATCAACCAGAATGCGCTTGATTGAAAACAAAAGAATTGAATAGAATAGAATTTTCTACCATCTAATTTTTTAAGAAAAGATTCGAGTCGAAGAAGTGAGTTTGACAGCAATCCTATAGCGAAAGACACCCTGATTGATCTCTTAAAGTTGTTCGAAAGTTTCCCTAAGAATTCATAAAACGCAATTTGGGCAGTCTGCAACTCCGTCAACTCCGAATCGTTCGAGTTCAGAAATGTCAATATTGCAGAATCCCCTACTTGTCGACTGTCGTTCAATTTCTGTAGAAAAGTTGAAATCTCCGGACAAATTTTGAAGATGAAACTTTCAATTGCAGTGCTGGAAATCGTCACAGACGAGTATGGGGACCATCGAGAAAAGCTAACTCACATAATGCGGAACGGGAAAAGCGATGCATTGAGAAGCAGCGCGTCTATAGATGCAATAAAACAGCTCGATGAATCTGCACAGTTATCAAAAAGAAGGCGGAAAGCCGATTTGTGTAGCTACCCGATAGGTACTTTGTCCCAGACCCAAATATTACTGCGGCGGAACATCTTAAGAATACGCAGGGATAGGGTGAGTTTGCATATATTTTTATTTAGTTCTGTCATATATGGTCAATTCCGTTGAAACTGCACTGAAAAAAGTAATTTTCCGCCTAGATGCGTGAAAACACCAACATTCCGGCCGCTCCGGATCGAAAGATTCGTTGTTTCTGCACCCTGATGCGGAATAGTGTATTACGTACCGTTGCGAGTATATACAGGCGATGTCGGGACAAAGGGTCGATTGTACAAGGCCTTCGTGGCAAAAGCGTCTATGCAAGCTAGGTGCGTGTGCTATTTTTCCGTCTCAGGGAGTGGAAACTCTCAATCTTCCGATCCGGAGCGGCCAGAAAGTTGGTGTTTCCGCGCACCTAGGTCCAGAATTCTATTTTCCATGATTATCAGCTCCGGACAGCCAATCGTGCAGTTTCAACGGAATCAATCAAATAGAGAGACAATGAATGAAACAGTTCTATAATCTTCTGTAGGGTTTTGTCATGGGAATTTTCCTCATAAACATCGCAGTGGCGTTCTTAGTTGCTATAGCGTACAACCAGGTCGGCGACGACGCTACGAAAGTCGCTGATAACGTTCGACTTCTCACGTTTAACATGATGTTTATCACGATCTGCGCTCTCAACTCCACCCTGATCACGTGTAAGATATTCCATCATTAATTTTCGTCCATCCCATGATCTTTATTATTGCGACGTCTCCTATTCACAAAGGCATTTACCGTATTTTATTTGAATAGAACAAATGCCTTTGTAAATTGGACACGTCGATTTGAAGATGTATCAATAATTGGCTACGTGCATTTTTTTGACGCCCTAATCAAAAGGTATTGCAAATTAAAGCAAATTCAGCGGAATAAGGTGCAATTTGAGAAAAACTTCTCAAAAATTTTTTTCAATTTGCGCAAATTGTTTCAAAGTCGTGTAAATTGAAAGTGGCTTGCAGTGGTCGAGCCCCGCGTGACGTCATATTGATACAATCATCGGCTGCGACTACAGTAAACCGATAGTCTGGCATGCTTTTCTGTAACTGGCAACTTGAATGTTCTTTCAAAATGTGTGTGTTTTTTTTTATAGTAGAGATCAATCTGTAAAGTGAATAATTTTTTCCGAATTTTTTGGTTCACGGTAGTCGGTAAAATTAATTGGTTAAGTTACTGTTATTGAAGCTTGATTGAGCGCTAGATGAAAAACGTGATGTGATTGGTCACGGTAATCGTGGTGGCACATAGATACAAGGTCAAAGCAGTCTCAATTCGAAAAATCAGTCCAGAAAATATCTTATGTTTGGATTCTCACTTGGAAAGTTGAAAAATGTCAACAACGAATATGGAGGTTAGTGTCCCATTCATTTATCTCACTATTACAGTGGAGAATAAAGCTTTAGATCAGTTAATCTTATCCCTGCTTTGGCTGAAGTTCAAAACTAATTTCATCAAGCACACATAACCAACAGCTGCATCACCATAAGATTCTCTTGATACCCTGAAGAAAAAACAACATTGATACCATTGCGAGAAGAGATTACACGAAACAGGGAAAATCGTTCTTGCAATTGAGGGTTTACCTCCCTGATTCTGCTCCTCGAACCTCTGGAGCGTTGAATTGCTCATCATTTCTTGTGAATGTGTAGAACATAGTCGCTGTGACTGCGGGCAAATTACTTGACTCAGCTTTCACCAAACCCTGTTCTAGTTGGTTGGCCATGACAACGACGTTTTCACTCAAAAACTCGGGGTTGATTATAAAAAACCTTGCCAGACTATCTGTTTACTATGTAGTCGCAGCCGATGATTGTATCCACATGACGTCACGCGGAGCTCGACCACTGCAAGTTTTTTTGAAGTTACGCGACTTTGAAACAATTTGCACAAGCTAAAAAAGAATTTTGAGAATTTCTTCTCAAATTGCACCTTATTCCGCTGAATTTGCTCTAATTTGCCATACCTTTTGTTTAGGGGGTCAAAAAAATGCAGGTAGCGAATTCAAAGAATTATGAATTTAGAAAAGTGCCTTCATTTAAATTTCTCAGAGTGTATAACATTCCTGATATGTATTTTGAAATGTTTACGAAAGTTTTGTCATTGAGAAACAGAATGGGCTGTCTGTTTTAGTTTTTTTCACATTTATTCTTGACGAAAAAAGAGTCTCGAAGAGTGTGTTCCATTTGTAGAGATGTAGTTTATGGAGAACGTCGCTTTGTATGGTCTCGAATTGTGTCCATATGTATTTTGAAGATAACTTGGATGATCATGGACTGCAGAGATCATTTTATGCATATGACATCTAATCCATTTTCATCAGTTCCAGCAGAGATGCCGATCATAAAACGCGAGCACTTCAATCGCTGGTATAGGCTGCGTTCGGCATACTTGGCCAACTACATTTCAAGTGTTTCGGTTGTCGTATTGTCGACAGCGTTGTATGTCGTAATAGTCTATTTCATGACTGGGCAAATCATGGAATCTAAGCATTTTGGTCTCTACCTCCTCAACTGTATCCTCATTGGAGCCATCTGTCACGTGGCTGGACTCATGTTCGGCGTTGCTTTTAATGTTAAGGTTTGTCAATCAAATTAATAAACATATTTTTTATAATACTAGTGCGTAAAGTTGAAGTGCAAGGCACCAAAACTGTGTGTAAAACGATTTTAGTGCTCTACACACACTTTTACGGAGTAATGCGAATTAGGCGGGTTAAGATGGGTACAATCTTATATCATGTTGCTTGATGAGTGGTGATGAGGCTGATTGGAAATATTATATCAGGAAGACTCCAACTTTTGAATAGCATAAAGGCTGATGTCAACTGCGACCGTGGTCAGAAAAAGTGTATGAAATATGCCCGGATAACCCCGGATCGTGTCACGGGCTGCGCTCATTACTTCGTGGGATGAATGTCCACTCAACTCTCTTGTGTCGCCCACGCCCTACATCTAGGGTGTTTCGGATTTTTTACTTCCTGCGTCAATATCAAACGTTTTAACCTGTATCAGGCGGGAATTTACCTGATGAAATTACCTCCGATTTTCATCAGAATTTTCATGTATAATGAGTATGTAATACATTTTGTAGATCTTGGGTCGATATACTGGCCATCCTCGTCCTCTCGAAGTTGATCAATCCCAAAATTCGAATTTTCTCTATCTTTGAATAATTCCATTTCGACCTTTTGTGGACAGTCAATGTTTGTAATTTTCAAATTCGATCCTGTGAAAATTTGATAAGGCTTTGGACCGATTACGGCATTGTGATTTCTGGGATATGAGCAGACTTGTTGAAATGACTTGTCTTCTAGTTCAAACTCGAAGAGTGATTGATATGCTCTGTGTACAATCCTTCCCTGAAATTTTCATCTTGTTAGATACATTAGCTCCGACATTGACTTAGTTTTCTACCCTGCTTTGGAAGAAAAAAATTAGACACATTCATTCCGAACATAGGTCCAGTTGTTTGTGCTCGTTCGTGTAATGATTTGAAGTAATAGTACTCATCTAATTTTCATATGATCCTCACGAATCTTTTTTTGGCGTATATTCACATTCCATCAATGAAGTAGGAAAAACAAAAGTTGCATGCGTTTTGTTATTCCAGTGGTGCAACATGGTGCATGATTGGGAAGAATATTTGAAACACCGTTTGTTCGTTTTCTCCAGTCGAGAGGCTGCACCCACCGAACTCCCCTTCCTTGCGCCCAACACAACCTTCCTCACCCCGTCCGCGTCCTAGGATGCGAGCATACGAATGTATGTTTTGTTTATGCCCTGCGTATGACCAACTTTCCGCACAGTATTATAAAAAACATATTAAGCTACTCTGACGATAGCTCTCCACCCTCGTGCAAGCTTTCCGCCCTTTTGTGATGCTTTCCACGCGGGTGACATTGCTTCCCGCACTCGTCGCTGCGCTCCTCGTGCAAAGCAATCTTGCCCGTCTGTGGAGCATCACAGTCGATACCCAAATTTTTGTCTATTTTCTGTCTGTTCCAAAACTTGGTCGAACAACATTTTGCCCGGGCGAGAATCGTGTTTTTATGTTCTTGACTATTAATTCTTCTCGCACGAACTGAACGTGGCGCTTAGAAAAACTCCTCTCTGATTCACAATGCGTCAATTTTGTGAATATTATATGGAGAATACTGCGAGTTCCAAATATCTCACGTCTCCTGCTTCTCGCAAACGTGTAAAATCAAAGTGTAAGAGATTATTCACATGGGAACTTCATTCTCGGATGGTTGGATACTCGTTGGAAATTTTGTTCTTTACAAGTTACCGGAATTTCATCGACTCTATTCGAACATTCCAATTTTTCATTCGAATATGATTGTGGTAGATGTGGATAGAGGATTTCTAATATATAGTCGACTGCCTTACGAAAAAAACGTGCTGGTTGCAAGCTGATGAATGAGCCTCGTGAGCTGTGAAAAAGTGACACTTCTTAATTCATTCATACATTCTTCCAGTTGGCAGTATTTCTTGGGCAGTATTCACTCACGCCGTTCATAATGTTCAGCGAAGTTTTCGTAAGGGTCCACGACGTGCACAAGATTTTTGGTTACCTCAGCAATACGTCCATCTTCAAATACTGTTTCGAGGCTTTTATGATTGCAATTTATGGGTGAGGATTTCTCTCTTCCAATTTGGATCTTCAATAATTGTTAGTTTCACAACCAAATAACATGACCCTTTGTTTTCAGATTTGGCCGAAAGAAAGTTGCCTGTCCTAAGGACTTTTGCTTCTATTCTCCGACCAAATTAATCTTACGAGACTACGATGTGCTTGACGCAGATTATTGGTTCTCTACGAAGATCATGTCTTGCTTCTTCGTTGCTTTTCACGCAATTACTTACCTCCAATTGTATATAAAGATGAAAGAATAAGACTGTGAAATACCTGCGTAGGAATAAGTGTACATGTTATGGAATGCTTACAGATGAATGAACAAATGAAGCCACAAGAATGTAGGGCCACTTATTCGTGTATTTGTATTTTATGATTAAGCGCTCAAATTGATGGCACAAATGCATCTGTTCTTGCGAGGTGATTTAAAGGGATGTGAAGAGGAGAGGAAGGATTATTGTGGTGTACATATTGTAGTATAAATTTTGGGATAACAATTTGCTATTGAATCTCAACTCGACACATTGATTTTAACAAGAAACTCTGCAAAAATGTGAAAATCGAGTTCAACTTCCTCATTCCTCCAATGAGCTCGCTGGCTTTATTACTTATAACGAAAGTTTTTCCATCATCCGCTCGTTCAAGCCGTAAAATTGGATTTCATTTGAAGATTCCCATTTAAAATCGATAACACTGATTCCTCGACTGATTCACATTAGAGAAAAATAGTTATCAATCCAGAACATTAAAGATTCAACTCCTTCACCTTAAGAGGGAGAAGGAGCTCTAACTCACCGACGTTTATTATAAACTGATTTAAAATAGAACGAAACGATATTTCGAAAAAGGAGCTCAATACTGCCCTGCGTATCGGTAGAGAAGATCACTGTGTAAACTTTTGAAGCGATCCGCAGAAAGCTCTGGGAGGAATCTCATCAACTATGGTGCAAGTATACTCTAATTGCACGATAATCGGAGCTACTCCAAGAGCTATCCGATGATCGCTGTAAGATTTTACACAGTGAAGCATTGCACCAATGTGCATAGCCGCCGGGAGTGACATTTTCAATGTATAGTTTTGTTTTATTTCAAATCAGGTTTACACGGGAAGACTGTTTGTATCATGGCGAGAAATTCTGATATCGACCGATTCAACTATGGTAAGTTAGAGTGTAATAAACAGCCAGTTACGCCCATCAACGCTATTCATAATTGCTTTGAAGCATCAAACGCTACGAGCGATGATCTATGGGCCGCTAAAGGGCTGGCCCACAGATCTTCAGGAACTGTAATTGATATCATTTTTATCACGAGATTCGCGCTGAAAATTACAGTATGCCACTATGTGTGCTTGTAGCTTCTTATATGTATACAAGTCCAACTTATACAAACAATTCGATACCAAGTGTCCCAGTAATGTCATCATTCAAGAAATCCGGCGTCAAATGTGCTCGTTAACTATTCCCTCTATTCCTTGGCCATGCTGTAAGTATCCATAGATCGTAAGGAATCACTCTAGATAAAGCAGCACAACGAATTTTCAGTGGTATTCGCGTACGTAGCTCCATTCCGGGTGACAACACTCAGCGTTATTATTGGAGCCAACATTTAGTACTGACCGATTGCTGAAATTTAATAAAAGTTCAGTAATTCTTGCCCGTCGCAAAGATAACTTCGGATTCGGCAGATTACTGCTAATTTACCAACGAACGAAGTTTAGAATTTGCTGTGTGAAACGATAGATTCTCTGTGTCCAAATTCTATTGTTTTTTGACCTATTCACTTCCAAGGCTGTGTTCGTTTACGCTGGGGGCATTCTGCTACTTAGTAGTATGAAGTTGAATGAATTAAATTTTGAAGGAAGTGAAACGAAAGAATCCTCTTGTATTGATTTCGATGAGCTCAATCGAGTAAGATACGCCCGCAGAAATTTAGATCGGTCTCCAACGTCGAGAGATTCGCTAAAAGTTCCCCATGTTGCGGTAAAATAACCAATTAATACGTGACAATTTAGTCACGTATCAGTAACACACTGCGAGATCTAAGTTACGAGTCTCATCGTCACTCACAGAGTCGCATGCGATAATGAAGTACCCTTTGACTCCCTAAAAATTTCTCAGAGAACTCTCAAAAAGGTTCCAAGGAGATACCCGAGGAACATTCCTATGTCTCAGGGAAATAGGGTGGATTCAGATTGAAGAGTACAGTTTACAGAGCAAAGCAAAAACGACTCCCTTGGACGTTACCGTACAACTAAAAAAAGGTATACAGCATGAGTTTTGATCGATCAAATGACAATGCCCATGACATGGAAATGGCAATGCATCAAATCACGTGCCAATGACAATGGACGAATACGCGTTTGTCGTTGAATTTACTTTCTCATTGTATAAGTTTGATACGTTTGCGAAATCAAGCAGAATCAAGTATAACAAATTTCGTCATCATCATTCATGCAAGAATGTATCTCTACTCCAATGCACTGTTTCCGGGGAGCGCGCTTGACATTTCCCCAGCGCTTCTCCAATGGCGCCACAATAGCCCCCGAAAAGTTGCAGTTCTCTCTACTCATAGCTCTCGGATGATTCCCCAAAGATTCTTAGCTCTTTTCGAAAACCCTTGAAATTTAGTTGTGATCCACGTGAATGTGGAGTTATCAGTAGATATTTTGGATTTTATTCACAACAGAAACAACTTTGGTTTTGTCTTCCAAAGGGTGTAGCCGTGACCATATACCGAATGGTAGGAATAATCAGACTCAATTGGTGTCCCCCCACTATTGTCAACAAAAAAAATCCCTGATACGAAATATTTAACTTATTATTTGACATTCTCAGTACATGTACTAAATTTGGAAAGATCTAGAGAAGATTATCATGGGCCCTGCGCAAGGATGACACGCAAAACCGTGAACTTTAGAGGGCTAGAACATTCTTTCTCATCCACAGGTTGTAAAAGCTCATTTTTTGAAAATAATCTGTTAAATCACAATAAAACCCAAAACCAATAACAGGTTCCTGATTGCTTATATTCTCTGCGATTTGGGAGTAACAAAAGGCTAGAGTAGCACCTTGTTCTCTGCGGAGAGCGTTTGTTGTTTTTTTTGCTTTGCCAGAAACAACACCGACGAGTCGACTTTACGTCCAAATACTCCCGTGGAAACGCGGTTTTTTGCAGATTCACCAACAGCTCGACACGCGATTTCGTGGGTCACGTGCTCTAAGGAAGGCCTCCCGAACCGGTCATCCTCTCCCTTGCCTCGTAGTCTAGCTTCAGCTTGGAAACAAGTCGGGCGTGTATCTCAAGCTGAATTTCACGACCGCTTGATGCCCGCATATATAGTGCCATGGGCTGTGCTACACGAGCCTACTTCTAGTCACTACACGAGCCGACCGCGCCAGTGAAACGAGTGACCGGAGTAGCTATGCGACCACCCCACAACAGCAATGACCACTCGAAATATTGTTCAAGGTAACATAAAGACTTGATCAAGGCCCGATCAGGAACATATCAATTGGCCAGTCCGTAAAGGCCTGGCCACGCGCTTTGATGAAGGATTGATCGAAATGCAATGGTTTTTGAGCCCTGATCAAGCTCCTCCGTGAAACTGTCCCAAGAGAGCTCCCTTGGAGGATGGCTTGATGATTTATTAACTTGTTACATTTTGTTGAGTTCACTGA
This sequence comes from Eretmocerus eremicus, assembly GCA_030522705.1. Lineage (NCBI taxonomy): Eukaryota > Metazoa > Arthropoda > Insecta > Hymenoptera > Aphelinidae > Eretmocerus > Eretmocerus eremicus. The sequence continues at coordinate 11,823 of JAPYYZ010004254.1, forward strand.
ATCGGAGCGAGGAAGTCATCGAATATTGTATAATTTGTTAAGAACAATAGCTACTAGTGTTTTTGTGGTGGTTTTTGTGGGGAGATTGAATAAGTGCGGATTCTGTGCACATCTAAATAAACAGCGTTGAATATTGGAAATCTGGCAGTTCAATGGAAATGGAATGACGTTAGTTAAGACAATTCTTCCAAGGACTTTTAAACAGTCTAATGCAATTAATCCATCAATTCTCCAACCAAGTTCCTCATCTTAACACATGCGTTTAAAATGTTCCTCTGAAAGGAGCTTGATCAAGGCTTGAAAAGAACGCCATTACATCGCTTGACCAAGGCTTGATTGAGGTATTCAAGACTTTGTCAAGCCTTTACACAAGCTTGAT
>JAPYYZ010004255.1:0-10746 GCA_030522705.1 Eretmocerus eremicus
TGATTGTATCCATATGACGTCACGCGGGGCTCGACCACTGCGAGTCTTTTTCAAGTTACGCGACTTTGAAACAATTTGCACAAGTTGAAAAAAAAATTTAGGAATTTTTTCTCAAATTGCACCTAATTTTGCTTAATTTGCTATAATTTGCCATACCTCTTGTTTGGGGGGTCAAAAAACAATGCATGTAGCCAATTGGACCCATAGCAGCGACTCCTACGGTATATAGTGCACTGCATATCGCACGACCCATACGAAGAGCAATTCAACCAAGAGGCCGTGATCCTGACGATCCTGGATGCAGCTCAAAATACAAATCATCTACTCTCGTTTGTTCTAGATTCAGCTCAGCAGAAGTACTGAGGAGCCTTGCGACAATTGAATCATGTCGCGATTGTCAGAGCCATAGAGGCAAACCGCTTCCTCAATCCCGATCTGTCAGAGCGGTGGCGCGCGGAACTTCCCAATACTATAGTTGCTTTTTTTTTTTTATGGTGGTCAATAAGAGCAATCTGCTCGCAGACGTAGTGACGGGTTGCGCCTCTGGGTTCGCACAGAGCACACTACCGCCTAAACTTTCTCGCTAATTGGGGTAACATGCACCATGTCATGACCAACCCACCCTGGAATGGCCTGCGCATTACTTCGGGGTGAAAGGAGCGTCACGCGCTACAGAAGCGTGTCTCTCTGATACTTCAATTCTTCTTTCTTCTCTTTAGGTCGTCCGGTGTTGATCACTCACCAGGTCGTCGGTGTTGGCTATAGGATATATGCAGCGCCTCTTGCCTGGCGCTGCATTGCCCGTTCGCGCTCCTCTTGTCGGGTGATCGTCGTCTTGATAAAGTCGGCGATCTTAACCCACGTCTCTTCACTAAGAAGCATGGTTGGCACGAGGTTTTCAGGTGTCAGCTGGACCCCAAACCAATCCACGAGCTCCGCTCTCTCTATACTCGTCTCCTCGCACTGGAAGCGTGCGTGCTCTGCGTCATCCTAGTCCGTCCCACACATCTGTCAGACAGGAGTTTCTCTCTTCTGTAACCGCTCCAGGTACTCCCCGAAGCAGCCATGCCCGCTCATCGCCTGCGTCAGCGCCAGTAGTCCAACTCTCCCTGGGGCCGATCGATCCACCGGCTCGTCCACCGGGCTATTTTGGGGATCAGTCGGCTCGTCCAGCGACCCTTGGTTGACCTGCTCTACTCCTTCTGCCACTCTTCCACTGTCTTCGCCCGTTCAACCTCTCAGATGAGAGCCTTCCGAGTCGAGTTCAGCTCTATGCCGTCGCTCTTGAGAGCCTCTTGCCTTTCCTATATTCGCCCTCTTTCAGCGATTAGCAGGCAAATTGGTGGCACTACAGGTACTACAGTTATCTGTTTAGCTCTATACCATCGAGGTATCTCTTCTTGCACATTCGGTCCGACGGCATTCCCCCCTAGCGGTATCTCACAGAACTCTCGACAGAACTACACTCGCACGCGAGGCCGTACCGTCATACTTCTCCTGGGGCCATAGGGTTCATGAGCTCGTAGCGCTATATACTCCTAAATACTCCCCTTGGTCCAAAATTGTCCGAGTGGAAAGAAACTACCCAAAAGTTTATATTAATAAAGGAAGTATCCAAGATTTTCTAGCGGAAAAGGAACAACCGCAAAAACTGTCTGATTGTATAGCGCCATTTACAGACAGTTTTTGGATAGTTCCGTTTCCGCTAGAAAAGTTTGGATACTTCCTTTCTACTCAGACGGTTCTGATAGTTCCTTTTTACTCTCAGCCATCGATGCAAAAGATACGTTTTCCACTAGATGATTGAATGCTCCAGGATCAGGGAGTGTTTGGAGATATGCAGAGGTCAATTAAGTACCGATGGCATTGAAAATAAATTCAACGGGCGGGAAGCATAGATTCATGTGAATCAAGGCTTCATAGAGCTGCCAAGTCCGACTTTCATCAGAGACCAAGTAGTATCGCAACTCGGCAGCGAATAATCTCGGGCAATCTTTCACCTGACATGAAGCTCGCATAAAGTGTTATCGTAGCCATCAATCAGTCCTGCTTATCTAGATGACTCACTTGTATGATTCGTTGCTACTCCAACTCTTGCAACACGGGCTGTAGATAACTTAATCCGCACGCTGGCGACTGTGGGATCAAATTAAAAGTGCGAACAGTTCTGCATTACCTTGATGTAACGGGCAGCAGTTAGCGTGGGCGCAACTACCCAGAAAGTGTTGCATTGGTAACTACCAGAGACGTTTATGGCTTTCCATAAAAACAAAGAGCAGAAATTATGTCTTGAGTATTCTTTCAAGCCTCGCGTCTTGGAATTGATGCAAATTATTTCAGTAACTTTTGAATATGATGAGAGAATGGGAAGGGACGAGTTCTCGAGCAATTTTTCTACTCTTAGAATTGAGGCAAACATGAGCACTATAATACCCACAATAACTCTCATACCATGATGCTAATACGCCCTTGAAATATGCTCTCTTTTCGAATGTGATATTCATGATCAACATGGAACAATCATATGAGAATCAAACGCACCTATGAGGGCTCGAAGAGATTCTTCTCATGATTTTAGAAATGAATGTGTCAAAGACTCTGCAAGTATCTTGTGGCGAAGAAAGAAAGGATATTTCATGAGTCTGGGACACTACTCATCCAGTATTCTTGAGACAACTACAAAACAGAAAATACATAGGAATGAGCATAGAAGCGATAGTCTGATGATTGGAATTACCACTCTCATCAGATTTCAATCACTGAGTGTACACTTAAAAGTTCCTAAAAAAATATTCTGAAGAGCCGTTATGATGAATAAGACAGTGGAAACGAAGATGATACTATACTATTAGATGACTCATTTGATTTAAGGAGATGTCATTTCTCCGGGCCATCTACTCCAGGTAAACCATTTGTACAGTTCTGATTTTAATTTTCATGTATAATTGAATAAAGTCTTGAAAATTTTGAGGGACAAGTCAGAGTTTAGAGAAATGATCATTTTGGTGGCTTTACCGCGACTTAGAGAACTTTGCCGTTCATTAAGGTCGTGTAAAGCTCTTCCTTACCGAGATTCACTATTAATTGATTTCAAATGAAACAAAACAATATTTCGAAAAAGTAAATTCAAGCTGCCCTGCGTATCAAAAGAACGAACCACTGTGTAAAGTTTCGAAGCGACCCGTCAAAAGCTCTTGGATTAATTTGAATTGTAGTGCAAATATATTGTAATTACACCTCAGTTCAAATTATTCCAAGCGCTTTAAACGGATCGCTTCAAAATTTTACAAAGTGGTTCGTTCTACCGATACGCAGGGCAGCTCGAATTTACTTTTTCGAGATATTGTTTTGTTTCATTTTGAATCAATTTATGATTCATGTCAATGAAGTAGAGCTTATTCTTCTCCATAAGAATCGTTGAAGAAATCAGTCTTAATTTCACTCACTTCAGCATCTTGGCCACAAAAGTGAACTCTCGGATGCCTTCGAAAAGAACAATACTCGAAATCGTTAAAATTTCTTGGAGGAAGTTGGATTTCTGCAAATAGATTTTGTGGCTGTTATGAATGATCTTTATCAATCTTTCGAAGTAAAACAAAGACTCCATTTCTCGAGATAGTTTTGAAATTTTTGTGTTTGGAGACGAGTTTCGTATTGTTTTGTAAAGGCTATCGAACTTACACAAAACTTCTTGGTATGATTGGTTTTTAGAAACTGAGAGCCACATAATCCTGGACTCAGCCCCAAGGGTGATCAGTCTAGCATGGACCAGAGAAGGACCAAGTATTATCACCCATTCGTCACCGGAAAGCCTTTAGCTTTTTGGGAGATCAGAAACGCATTGTTGAGTTCTATACCGACAAAGGCCATTTGGAATGATTCCAGTCCCATCCCGGATTCATCGCATAAAAGTATTGGAAATAATGAGTTACTCAACGTTTTTTGAAGCGGCCCGATAAATACCTCAGAGCAGTGGGTCACGTTTGTATGGTGGCATCGAGAGCCTGAAGAGAGCTAAGCAGTTGACGACCACCTTGACGTAATTGCCTCATCGATATATAAGTTCCAAATCTGGAGAATCACTATTTTTCATGCGTCGCCAAATGGCCACAGACACTCGGCATCCCTCATTGAGAATAGCTCAATCGTCGAGAGGAGTCGAATGGCCCGAGCCAGGCGAAACAATAACGGAGTAGCTGTGGATATGAAAAATAACGCATCAAATTCATTCCCACGGGCGCGCCCTCTGCATAACTCGTATGGAGGTTTCGCAGGTTGCGTGGATAGGTATAACGTGTGCAAAGAGGGAGGCCCAGCTCAGTGCATGGCGCGGACGCCGATCGGGGCTCGCGATAAAGCTCAGACGCTCGAACTTTTATCTGGCTCGTAAATACGGCCGGCAGCGGCTGACTGACTGCGCCGAGGGCGAGGGCACGCGATGCGAATAATTAAATCCATCAGGCCGCGCGAGGGCCAAGCTCTGCTTGCAAGCGCGCCGCGATAATCTACGCGTACCCCGGCTGCATCTCGCGGTGGAGCGGCAACTCGCCGCGCTCGTACATTCGCCTCCGCGAGCGCGCGATCTCGCTGTTTTCGCGCAGTTTCCCCCCGTCTCGGGGCAAAAATGCCGCTTGTTTATCGGCCCCGGATAGCGCTCGCGGATTTACTAAGGCGGCGGCGCTGAGTTGCGGTTATGGGCCCCGCTTCGCCCGCAAGAAGTTGGCCCGCGAGCGAGCTGCATCGCGCAGCGCGAGTGCCGCGTACGGCTCTCCGCCCGGATGAAGCGATTATGCGAGGAGGAAAAAAAATTCGATCCGAGGCATCGGCGTACATTTGGACTCTCCGCGAGTCGAGAGTGGCTCTTGACTCTCGAGCAGCCGAGTATGCTCCGCGGGCTTTGGGGCTTTGAAGTCCGGCCGCGGCCCTCGGATCTTTTTTAGCCCGACCAACTTGAGAGAACGACCCGCGGATCGGGCGATGTGGGCTCCCAAGCCGGCCGCAAGTCAGCCGCAAGCTCGCGCAGCGGACGCTTCCGCCGTCCAAAACTTCTCACCGCGCGTTGCGTCGAACGGGTACACGATCACGATTTCACCGCTTTGGGTAAGTGATTTTTCCGCTTGAATCATCGCTCGAGAATGGATCATTTTATTCCCATCAAAATAAGCCATGCTTCTTCTGCTCGATCTAAATTATCGAGCTTGAGCAACCTAAAATTAAATTCGAAAGCTCATTCGACCAATTCTCAAAATAGAACCAGCTCGCCCAAACTGGAAAGCTCGCCCGACCATTCGCCATCGATGCACTTTTTTCTTGATGGTCCAAAGGTTGCTTTCCGAATCATTCAAAACTCCGACAGGCACATAATTTTGCGGGTCGGCGGGACACGACGCGAGGATAAATATAGCCTTATCGAGGATTTTACGGGCGGAAAAAAGTGAATGCGAATGTGAATGAGAAGAAAATTATTTACGAGTGGAGATAAATAAGGCTGGCTTACGAGTGACTTTGTTGCGGCCGCGATGGCCGAGCCCGGGACGAAGAGGCTGGCGCTTTGCTGAATCAAACGTGAATCGCGTCGCTCTCCTGGCCTGTCCCAGCGAACGAGTTATCCCACATGGATTCGCTGGATTCACGAGACACAAGGAGGCGTATTCATCAAATCACCAAACAGGGAGAAGCGTAAATCCGAGGCGAGAGAGAGAAAGAGCCAGCGGGTATATTTATAAGAGGCTTACGTGATTCATAGGTATCCGAGTGGAGGCGCGGGGAAAAATTCCGCTGACGCGCATTCCTCGTGGCCGACGTATCTTCTCTCAGAGCTTTCCCGAGCCGCGCGGAATCTCCTCGAGCTCGCCAGACGTTTCGCGACGTCGTTAAAAACTCGCAACCGAGTAGATTCGCTGGAGGGCAGAGTGCATCGTGTCTGCGCTTTTCTACCTGTCGCGCGGGTCGCGCCATAAAACTGGTATATACCGAGTCGGGGCCCAGAGCGGCGAGTACCTCGCGACCCAAAGCATCGCATCTACGGACTTTTTGGCGGGCCTCGATTTCGGATATTCCTCCCCCGGTGACCGCTACAGCAGGTCCGACGGTGCCAAGGCCGCCGCGACTATCTCGCCCGTATCCTTTTCACGTGCCGGGGCCCTAGAAAAGTCCCCTTTCTCGAAAAAACTCGCCGGGCTGTAAAAAAGTGGCGACGACCCGTAGGGAAAATTGGCCCCGCGGAGAGAATGTCAAGGCTCACTTCCTGCAACAGTGCGGCTTTCCGTGGACGCACGCGGCGGTCAGAGTCGGTGCAGCGATCGGTGCAATTAACGGGGTGACCGGGCCCCAAGCCCACCAAGCTGACCCCGGGCAGTAATTTTTTTCCTCGAGCCGACTGCGCGGCTGTAGGACGCGGGGCTATTCTCGTCGCGGCGGGCGGGTGCGGTCCACTTCGGGTCGAAGGACGCGGGGCCCGATGCTCGCCGGTCGGGTTGTAAATTGGGCCCGGGCCCGGGACGCGCACGAGGAGGGGTTAACCGCTCCCACGTAGTCAGGAGCTGCCGGGATGGGCTCGTCGCCCGGAGGGGCCCTCAGTTTCTCACCGGACTCTCTGTCGTCGAGAGCTGCCGATCCTCGGAGTTTGCAGTGGTGAGTTTGCTGCTCTTCCGCGTGCGTCTTAAAATCAAGAAAAACGCGGCGGCTGCAAGCTCGATTCGCGAGCCACCCGCGCGTTCGCCCGTCGGAAGAGGCGAGCGAGGCGCGCGCTTGCCGTCGGATCGCGGAGGCCCGCGCGCGGAGCTGCTCTACTTGTGACCGCCACCACATGGAATCCTTGCGAGTTCTCCGAGGTGAAGGCGCCTTGGCGCTTTCGCGAAGTGATAGCCCATCCACATCTTAGGCAACGTGCTCTTTCCCACCCAAAATTGCCAAACCCAATCTACGACGATACACTCATGGTTACTTGGCGTTATCCTTAACTCGTAAACAACATATGGGGAATGATCGCTTTCGAAATTTCGCTTTCAATACATAATCGAATCAATTGAGGCTTTTATGAAGCTCACACTGTTTTACATTGTACTGCCAGACCTTCTCACCTATGGTTTGTAGTTTTCCTCGCGGATCGCATAAATCAAAAACTTGAATGCTCTAGAAAGAGATTGAGAAAATTCAAATATTTTTTCCAAGAATAGTAGTAACTAGAGTATTAACACTGGATCATTGAGCCATACTCTTACGATTTTCAGAATTTAGAACGTCAGAGTTGTGTACTATGATACTTACAAGGAGAGTGTCAGGCCTTCGGGTCATGGGTTTGGCTGAAACTCTGGGAACAGTCTTCTTTAGTCACCAAAAGACAATATCCAAAACCCCACATCTCAACGCTCAAGCATTTCTGAGCTACAGCGTCTGACATTAGCATAACCCATATGAATCCTGTTAAAAAGCGATATTATAGGTATACCTGCAATGCTAATGTTACGAGCTGTATCTCAAAAACGCTTGACCGTTGGCAAGAGTAGCGTTTAGAGATCATCTTTTGGCACTGAAAGTAGACGATTCCTGAAGTTTCAGCCAAATCCATAACCCGCAGACCTGACACTCTTCTCGTTAAATAAGGCCATGTTCATCGCGATAATTGATCGATTACGATTCACCCAAATATTGGAAATCTGATTCATTATTGATGGGTTTCGATTCGGACGAGTCCATTCAATTTGAGGTCTCAGGCATCAAAGGTCTCAGAAGAATGGGTTCAGCATGAATTTAACTATTTACGTAGTCAATACTTGAATGACTATTCTGCAGGTGTGGAAGCCTCGTTAAATCATCAATCACAACAGTCCCGACTACATTTTAGAGGCAGCACATTATGGCGCAAGAATGTTTCCCATGAGATCATTCACATACCTCATCCAAAGTGTAGAGAAGCCCATAATCTAATCGTAAAGTGTTTCTCGACGAAATCCATGTATTCATCTTCTTCTCAGTCAAACGCCCGGTATAGTGAATTAGAAAGTTTCTGTTGTCTCTCCAAATATCTTTAAACTAGGAATTTTTCGATAAAATTGTTAAAAAAGCATTGGCCGGACAAGATTAGGAGTTCAATCATTATGGAATGAGGAACCCGAAGAGTATAGACTTGAAAAACATGAATCTATTCACAGCTATTTTTATCAGTCATATGAAAACCTGCCTCTTCGTGGTACACCTCGATTTTAGTCGAATCGACTATTCAGACTTTTTCAAGGATAAAGGTTGTTGAATACGGTGTTTTGAAGGAAACTTTTGCCTTATTTTCTGTTGCAAATTGAGCAACGAACTTTGAACACCATCTGAAAATGAGCAAGGAATGGAACCTTCACAAATTGTAAGTTCAAAAATACCCCATAGCACAATGACATATAAGGGAAGGTCTACAGGCTTGTTGTGTTTTTTAATTTCGTAACATGTCGGATGTAAATGAATTTTGAGTGCAAATTCTTCAATTGCTATCTTTTTTTTTTTATGAGGATAATCCTCAAAAATTTTACGGAATCACGCGAAGTGATGTGGGATAAATATTAGAGAATTTTAGAAAACCATCGGCATGGCCCTGAATCAAAACGGAACTCAAATAAGTTCAATTTTTGAAAAACTGCCCTGGTAGAAAAACGAACGTGAGATGGCCAAAAATAGACATAAGTGGACGATTTCTGGCTAATTCGACCAGAAATTGGCTGGTTCTGGCCCATTTTTGGATAATTTTATTTCAATTTTCTACCAGGGTGAGTCGATTTTCAATAGACTAATGTGCCCAGTCATAATCGATCCGCAAAGTGCCTTTGATGACATATGATTGGATAGAGCTCTTATGAGAGATACCGGATCCTTTTTTTGAACAGATTATCATTGGACTTATTAGTCCCTCGAGAACCTTCTCGTTATTCTAAGAATCTAGATCGCGTATGCTCTATTTCGGTTCCAACCTGTCCAATTATAGCTCTTGTTCTTTACAAGAAAGTACGTAACTAAAAAGAAACTGAATTTTCAGATTATTTGGAAAATATTATCAATGAATTGACTTAATACTTCCAGCAATTCATGGAGCAGCGATCAAGATTCCTTGAACAGGTCATTACAAGTTTCGTGGGGGTGACATAGAATGTACACCTTGCACCATGAATAAAGAGTAGGGAAATTCTACAATATCAGAGAACTAATCAGAGTTAACATGTGAATACCCGCCGAATATATCTCTCGATCAGGTATTCTCACATATTCCCAATTTGTCAAATACCACGAAATAATTGATAGATGTTTTTCAAAAATGATTTTAAAAAAGGAGGAAATGATTATTCGGAGGACTGAAGTGGCCGAGCATCGCCTTGGCAAAAATCAGAGTTATCTTCACCATTGGTAGAGGTAGCCGAATTTTCTCCCCACCGTAACCCAACTTTGGCCAGCTTTGAATCATGAGACAGTGCAAGGTCACGTGGAACTCAAAAATGCTTACGCCGGTAATTTTAGCGCATTCAATTATCTTTCAAGTAATTCCCAGGAAGTTTGTTGTCAGTCAATAGTCATTCTCCATTGTGGGGTAGGGGGCTGTACTCAAGTTTCAAAACTGGCTAAATTTACGACAAAAATATTTCACAGCTACCACGTTCGCATCTGCCGGGAACCAAGAAATTCGCCATGTTCTATAGAGATGGGACAGTGACTCTCACTAGCAAGCTCAGCGTTTTCAGATTCAGCAGTGTTTGTCTGGCTATAAATCCTCCGAGCGGGCTGATACGAGCGAGCGCGAGCAAGCTGGCCAGAATTTGCGAAACATCGCCGAATCTAAGAGTCAAATCTCACCAAGTTGGTTCGTAGAAATCTCTCGGCGCTGCCAATAAAATACTCGGTACAGCCAGCTCTCTCTCTCGGGTCAAATCTTGCTCTGGTCGTGACGCGCCATTTTTTCGCGGCGAAGGATACGCTTGGGAAGGATTAAATTTGCCGGGGCTCGCGAGATAAGCGATCGTTGCGCAACGCGTTCTCTTCCGCGCGTGATTGAATTACAAAATAACACGGCTGCGGGGCAGAGGCTCTCTCGTTACGTTGCACTGCGCGGGAATGCCTCGGATGCGCGCGAGTATCTGCGCCCGATCGCTCGGCTCGGCAATAATGGGCGGGCGAAACGAAGTGCGAAGAGGATTTTAATAACGGCAATAATCCGGGGCATCATCGCTCGAGAGGGTCACGGGCGAGTCGTCGTCGTCGTCGGCGGACGCGCGAGCGCGGAGGAGCAGCTCTCGAGAGTCGCGCGGCGGAGCGAGGCGAACGGGACGAGCTCTGGCCGCCATATCAATATACCTAAGTGAAATGATACGAGCTGGCCGTAAAGGCCGACAGTAATGACGCATTAGGGGGCCGCTAGCCCGATTTAGTCGCCCATCAAACAAAGGCAACTTTTATTGGATGGCCCCCGACTCACCTCGGCTCGTTTGCTCGCGCGCCCCGTCACGCACCTCTCCTCTCTTTCGCTCCCACACCGTAGCCTCCTCCTTCTGCACTTGACGAGAGCCGCCGCGCGCGCTCGAGCGATACGATGGAGACGAGGACGATTTGGCCACATATAGAGCCACTCGGCGCCACCGCGATATGCGTTTTATGCGTTTTATATAGGTGCCAGATACGCGACCCGAATGCCAAAACTCCGACTGTACGCACGTGGCCTTTGCTCGCTTGCCACGCACACCCTCCACCCGTTCGCCTACTAAATACGAGCTCGCT
>JAPYYZ010004256.1:0-11044 GCA_030522705.1 Eretmocerus eremicus
GAACAGCAAGTCTCTCTCATTGTTATCATAAAGATTCATTCAAAACACTTATGAGGTACGCAAAAGATCAAACTTAAATATTGCTTTTCTTTTCAATCTGAGGCCGGCGTGGCCTAGTGGATAAGGTCCTTGCCTCCCACGCGGGAGGCCGGGGTTCGAGTCCCGGCCGGCACCACTGAGATTTCTCTCACGTGCTTTTTACGGCGCTCTCGGTGGTTCGGAACCCACCTTAAACTGTAGGTCCCCCTCACCGAGGTGAAATCAGTAGTTGGCAGTTGCTGACGCGCTAGTTGAGCGTAACTCAACCCCACGCACATGGGTGCTGTCTGGATAGAGCTCTAAAGAGCAGAAGCCGAGACGTAAAACTAAGAGATTAAGTTTTTTTCCTTTCTTTCCAATCTGTACTGTTACGTGGTGAGTGTTCGACCTTCAGGGAGAACACGAGTTATAGACAGTGATAATGGTGACTCTGATGACAAATTAAGGAGTCGAGAGAGAAGAGTGAACTATCCAAGTTGGTTGGTCGAAGCAGTCTGTCTCGGCGTGGCTCGTTGTTGGCGACGACGAATTGCGCTTCCAAAAAATGCAGTCGGTAGAATGCGAGTAGTTCAGTCAAAACGCTGACGGTGCATCCGCGATGGGCGACGAACCGCTCGAGTGAGTCGCGCGGTTTGCGAGACCGTCGCGAAGGAATCGTCAGGAGACGTGACGAGAACCGGACAGATATGAATATATCTGGCCGTGTTTGTGCCACGTCACACGTCACTGTCCGGGAATTCTGCATGTCCCCATGCAGATGAATCATATATATAGAACGAATGGCCTTGGTCCTGTGGACCAGATATTGTGGCGCGCTTGCCGGTTTGAGCGCGTCTAGACGTGTGTGTCTGTGTTGGTATTTTTGCTGAGACGGATAAAGTTTCTTCTCCCGATCGCTCTCTCTCTCGTAATGTAATCGTTCGAAATTCTCATCAGATTTACATATATTCTTGATAATTTTTCTGGTAGTTGTATGATTTAAAATGAACAATGATTTCTCATGTAAATACAAAAGTATACAAATTGGAGAAGTCAATAATTATAAACGGTCGGTTAACATATTGTTAATAATCATGACAATCCATACACAATGATGAGATCCTATTTCTCGGATAGCTTTCCCCGAAATAGAAAGAAGGCTGCGGAGCTAAAGGACAAGTTCAGTCCAGCTCTGGAGAACGTGGCCGTGAAAACCGCGGCGGCGGCGGTGGCCTTCTTAGCCCAGCCGAGGCTCGAGCAACCCGCCCAGAATCCCGGATGAGTGAGCCGAAACAAGAGAGGCCGCACGAGTCCCACCACTGGGAAAGAGGACCAGAGGAAGAGAATGAAGCGACTGGCTCTTAGACTGCTCAAGCTCACTGTGCCAGAGCAGGGAGCCGGGAGCACGAAGTCGGATCTATCGACGCCTGGCACGCCACTTTCGTTCCGTTCCGTGGGCAGTCAGCCCATGGATAGTGACCTAGGCTGGAAGAAGGCCGGACGGCGAACGGGACGAGGGAGAAGCAGCGGGGTGGGTGCTCTGGAGGCCCGAGAGAAGCAGAGAGAGAAGGAGAAGAGGTTAAAGAAGAATGAAAAGAGAGTGAGACCTGGTGCAGTCCTCGTAGAAGTCGGAGAAAATGGCTTATCCTATGCGGACATGCTGAGAAGAGTCAAGTAGGGAGAGGGCACTAAGGATGTCGCTCCGAAAGTCTCGAGACTTCGGAAAACGAAGGCCGGGCACCTGCTCATAGAGTTGCAGGAGGGGGTCAAGGCAGATTCTGTTGAGCATGCAATGAAGGGCGCAATCCAGGACGCGGAAGTGGTACGACGCCTCACTCCAACCGTCACGCTGGAAGTGGTCGACATCGACGGGATCAGCACGCTGCAAGGAGTCAAGGAAGCCATCGTGGCGGTATTTGGACCACAGTTTGCTGGAAATATCGCTGCGAGAAACATACGTCCGGGATACAGGGGTACCTAGGTCACGGTTATCACAGTCCCAGCGGAGCTAGCACAGGGCCTGCTGAGCAAGAAAAAAATCGGAGTGGATTTCGTCATTCCTCGGATCCGCGAAGAAGGTGAGATCCCGAGGTGCTATGATTGCGTCCAGTATGGCCACCTGTCTGCAAGGTGTAACAAGCCGCAGGATCGCCGATGAAAACGATGCTTCAACTGTGGCGTGGAAAGCCATATAGCGCTCAACTGCGGATCGAAGGAGCCCAAGTGCCTTAGCTGTGAAACCCGGCAGGCGGACAACAATCATAGGTCTGGAAGGCAATGCTGCACTGCCTATCAACAGGCAAGAGCGGCAGGCATGCGCCAAAACAAGAGCAGAAATGATGAAGTTTCTGCAGGCAAATTTACAAAGGAGTAAAGACGCCCACGACCTCCTCGAAGCAGAAGCTACGAGATTAGGAGTGGACGTCCTGATCATCTCGGAGCAGAATCTCAGGCGGGAGAGTACCAGGACGACACAAGACCTGCGGAGTGGAGCGGCCGTCCAAATCTGGGATGACTGACTCACCGAAGCCGAGAGACCAACGTAGGGGAATGGCTACGCTCGCAGAGTTATCGGCAACGTTGCGATGTATAGTTGTTACTACTCACCCAACGCGTCGATGAATGAATTTGAAGCGAATTGGAAGAACTCGAGGATAGCCTGAAGCAGTGGAAGGGGCTTCTAGTGGTGGCCGGAGACTTCAATGCCGAGTCACCGACTTGGAGCGGAGGGACCGAGGAAGAGCGTGGCGTCGTAGTAGCGGTGACCATGACTCAGCTCGACATGGTCCTGCTCAAGCAAGTGGGACAAGCGACATGGCACCGAGAGGCAACTTCATCCCCCTCTATGCTTGACCTGACCTTCGTCACTTCAAGGCTTGCCCGACGAGTTAAGACGTGGGAGGTTTTTGACTCAGAAATACTGAGCGACCACCAGCACATCCATCTCAGGATAGATGGGGGAGGAGAGATGAGAAGGCCCGGCCTATAGAGGGATGGAAAGTCCGCAAACTTGGTAGGAAGCGGTTTGAGACCGTGATCTCAGACTCCGGAGGTGGACTCTCACCTGACTCTAGTAACACTGTAGACAGCGTTACTAGAGTTATCACTCGAGCTTGTGATGCCGCCATGCCGAGGGGGAAGCAACCTCGCTTCCAAAGGGAGCAGGTCCACTGATGGAGCGAGGAAATAGCGAGCCTCTGGCGCAACGCCAACGCCAAGAGAAGACAAGCAGAGAGGGCACGGGAATGTGGACTCGCGTCAGCGGAAGCCGACCATGAAGCACACAAAGTGGCAAAGAAAATCCTCTGAAACGCCATCTCCGAAAGCAAGCAGGAATGCTGGAAAGACCTGTGCTACATGGTCAACAGCGACCCTTGGGGTACGCCGTACAGGGTCGTTATGAGCGAGCTACGCTCACAAGAGGGGGGATCTGTAACAACGGACAAGGCGACAGTGATGGAGATAGCTAGAGCTCTTTACCCAAGAGAAGAGCCCAGGTTCACTTTCCCCACTAGAGTCTCCGGGGCTGTACCTCTTTTTGACGAGGGAGAGCTCAGGCTTGCCGCGATAAGACTCGCAAATGGCAAAGCCCCGGGACTCGATGGGATTCCCAACGAGGCTCTCAAGATTGTGACCAGGGTGTGGCCTAGCCTCCTGTTAGAGGTGTTCAACGAATGCCTCCTAGCAGGAGTCTTCCCGAAAACGTGGAAAAGCCAGAAACTGGTGCTCGTCCCGGAAGGGAAGGGTGGCGATCCGAAAGAGCCCTCGTCGTACCGGCCGCTTGAAATGCTGGACAACCTGGGGAGGATGTTTGACCGCATGATCCTCAATCGACTGGAGAAGGAGTACTAGCGCAGCGGAGGGATGTCTTCAATGCAGTTTGGCTCCCGAAAGGGGCACAGCACACTTCACGCAAACGATTGCGTGCAAGACAGAGTGCAATCTGCAATGAAGACGGCACCCCAACCAGGAGGAGGGTTTTGTGCCATCATTGCGCTGGATGTGAAGAACGCGTCCAACACGGCGATCTCGGAGTGCATCTACGAGTCCCTGGATGAAAGAGTACCATCTTACTTGCTGGCGGTCGTCAGCGATGGACCGTGAGATCGTGTGCTCATCTGCGACACCGACGAAGGGCGCATTGAGCTGCAGCTGACTTCGGGCATAGCCCAGGGCTCTGTCTCTGGCCCATTTTTGTTGAACACACAGTACGACGACTTCCTCGCTCTGAACCTCCCGGACGGGGCGGAACTGGTTGGGTTTGCGGACGACGCGGTATTATTTGTTGTCGCCAAAACCACGTGGGGAGTCAAGTGTATTGCCAACGAGGCACTCCACCGCGTTGGTCGGTGGTTCCCCGATAACCACCTCGAGCTGGCCGAACAAAAATGCGAAGGAATGCTAGTTACGAAGAGGAGAAGCTCTCAGGTGCCCGTGTTCACCACCAACGGACACGAGATCTCTCTAAAGAGGAAAATCAAGTACCTTGAGGCGTGGTTCGACGATAAGTGGAGCCACAAGGTCCAGCTTAGGGAGGTTGCGCTGAAGGCAGACAGAGTAGGCAGTGCTCTCCAGCGGCTTATGCCGAACATTGGAGGGCCCGAGCCGAACAGGAGAACTCTACTCAACACCGTGAGCTACTCCATCATGCTCTACGGTGCGGCCATCAGGGGCCGAATAGCCAGCGATGCCACAGTCGATGGAAAACTAGGCCCAGTCCAGCAGCGTCTCGCGCTCCGGACGATCAGCGCATACTGCACCATGTCCTAGGATGCAGCGTGCGTATTGGCAGGCACTCCACCAATTCCTCCGCTAGTCGCTGAAAGAGGGCGAATATGGGCAAGGCAAGAGACTTCCAAGAGTGACGGTGTGGAGCTGAACCTGACCCGGGAGGCCCTTATCCGAGAGGTTGAAGGGACGGAGACAGTGGGGGAATGGTAGGAGGAGTGGAGCACGTCAACCAAGGGTCGCTGGACGAGCCGACTGATCCACAACATAGTCAGGTGGATCGATCGGTCCCATGGAGAGTTGGACTACTGGCTTCCGCAGGCGATGAGCGCGCATGACTGCTTTGGGGAGTACCTGGAGCGGTTCCAGAAGAGGAGAACTGCGGTCTGCCAGATGTGTGGAGTCGACTGGGAAGACGCGGAGCACGCACTCTCCCAGTAGGAGGAGACAAGTACAGGGAGAGCGGAGCTCGTGAATTGGCTCGCGACTCAGCTGACACCTGAGATCCTCGTACCAACCATGCTTCGCAGTAAAACAACGTGGGTTAAGATTGCCGACTTTATCAAGACGGCGATCATCCAGGAAGAAGAGCAAGAACGGGCATTGCAGCGCCAGGCAAGAGGCGCTGCATAGCTCACACCGATAACCTAAAGAGTGATCAACATCGGACGACCTGGAGAGAAGGAAGAAGAGCTGAAGATCCAGAGAGATACGCTTTTGTAGCGCGTGACGCTCCTCCCACCCCGAAGTAATGCGCAGGTGGTTCCAGGGTGGGTCGGTTATGAAATGGTGGATGTTACCCCGACTAGCGGGGGAGCTTAGGCGGTGCCGTGCTCTGTGCGAACCCCAGAGACGCAACCCGTCACAACGTCTGTGAGCAGATAACCCCTATTGACCACCATGAAATAAAAAGCTTCCCCCAAAATAACCTCTATCAATCGAGCAATCCCATATAGTAATAGTTGTCACGTAGGAGAGTCGCGATGCGCTCTCGCGCAAACCTCTCCTCCGTGCCATGACGTTGCAGCCGTGCCGACTACGCGAACCGCGCAACCCTTGCGGGCGGTCCGTCGGTCGTCGCGGATGCACCGTCAGCGTTTCCAACGGAGCTTCGCTCATCCCCACTGCACTTTTGGCCGCGCCGCGAGCCATCGTCGTCGACGAGGACTTGCATCGCAGACAGACCGCTCTGACCAACCTTTCCATTCATATCACTCTCTCTCTCGACTCTCTAATAATACCATTAAAGTCACTTCCCATTGATCTACTCGTGTTCTTTCTGAGAATCAAGACCCCCTGTCGACGTGACATCTTTCGTTTTGGTGCTAGGTGGGATGGCTTTCCACGAGTTTTCATGGAATTTTCTTTAAAATTCCCCTCGCGATTTTGAAAATTTTCGCGAGAGTGACGGTATCGAAGAGCAGAATTCGAGACTGAACGAGAGGAAGAACAAGAACGACGCAGCTCAACCGGACGTCGTCGGTCTATCCAGAAGGAACATCTCAACTTCTCCACCCGCTCGCTCGAACAGCCACCAACACCAGCCTACTCAGCCCGGACGAGAGACTTTGAAACCACATCAGCCAGCCGCTATCGCATCACCCAGCCTCCCCGTCGACCAGCAGACAGAAAGGCGCCATACCGGCCATATCATCTTCACTCGTCTCCTGAGATAGATCTATTGCGCTCGCATACAAACATCTCCATAGCTCGCATAAAATCTTGAATCGAAAATTTCCAAAATGTCAAATGCGGAAACCTTCTCACGAAGTCGAAAAGTGAGGAATCGCTGGCTCATACTTGAGCCATTCCAAAGGATTCTAACTATTGACCGGGATTATTTGATAAAAATCTACGAGATGAGGAGCGTGATACTCTGAATGATCAAATTGGGTACGATCCCAGCAGTTCAAATGCTCATCTTAATGGAGAAGATCTTGATAGAGCATAGGGGGATGATGTGGGTGCGAGAGAAATGTTAAGAGAGAGATGCAATGCGACGCCGATGAGTCGCACTAATTCGCCGGCGATTTCGTGGCGATACGTAGGTCCGAGTTACCAATAGTGGCGCGAGGCAGTGCCGTTATACGATGAATCGCCAATTGGAGAACGACCGATCCGTCCACCGAACAATAGCCAAATCCGTGCCATGCGATTACCGTCGGTATTTTGTGTCATGGCTCCTGCCCGTCAAATTATTGGGATGAAGAAAAACCAAGATCAGAACTTGAGAATTCGAAACGGTTTTTCGGTCAATCCTGGATTTTTGAATGACCAACAAATTTTCGAAACAGAAATAATCAATCAGTCAATCAACAATCCCTGAAAGAATTAGAGGAGCAATTTTCAGTGGTTGATTCTCTAGATGACGTCATGTCAGAGATTGGAGCTTGCATAAAACGAAAGGGGGAGTCATTAGAATCAAATGGCACTCGTATTCAAAGGATGTTAGCGAGATCTCGAGTCATCGCAAAAACAAAATCTAATTGTACCTCGTCCGAGATCGGATCTCGGACTCGTGATGCCGACGAGGCAGCAATGACTCGGTACATCATTGGTATCGGGACTGAGTGAGAAAATATCGTGCGGAATAGCAGGCCGAGAAATATACGCAGGCAATAAAATACGCCCAGCAAGCAGAAATGCAAGGGAGGCATTATTCGAACGAGGAGGAGCCGCGCGTGCAATCCCCCTCGACCTCCAGAGATAGTGGCCATGCAAACGTTCGCGTCATGGAGTCGCAAAGAAAATGCGCGTACTGAGGCGGAACGAGCCATGCAGAAGCAACATGCTTTAAGAAAGAGAGCGATAATAAGATCTGCCACGATTGTGAGAGAAAATGACATGACGCGGAGGTTTGCTGAGTGCTTGAGGACCACTTTAAGAGGGCTAATGTATATATCGATCGGCCGAGTACTCGCCTCAATCGCAGTGGACAACGTGATAGAGGAAGAGGCTGAGGAAATTCGCGTAGCCCGTATAGGAATTCGCAAAACGCGCCCCCTCCCGACGGATATGACTCGTACGCGATTCCGCAGGGGCCGAGTAACCAGCCCAATTATCCCAACTCGGGCCACAGCAGGCTCCACCAGCCCAACAGCCGGCTCGTTCGACTTGAAAGTCAGGCGAGCTCTTAAACTGAATCCTCGCCCGCCGCAGTCCTCAGGCACCCGGTGCATCGATGATGCAATTTCTTCAGCATCATCGATGACGAGCATTCAGAATGATGTTGAGAAGCCGTCGGCCAATTCGGCATCAGACGAACAATCGTTATCTGATGGCGAATCGACGGTTGAGCAAACATGTGAGAATAGGAGTAACAATGACGCATCGTCATTACCCCAAATTGGAGTCCGTAAAACGGCTATAAAATTTTCGGAATCAGGAAGAGTTCCTTCAGTTGCAGATTCTGTGAGTCGTGAAAATAAAGGCGGAAAAGTTAGATTGTATATAGATTCCGGAGCAAATGTGTGTATTATTGAGGAGAGCAAAGTCCCATTGATAGAGAGAATTGATAAGTCTGACATTTTGATTATAAATGGCGTTGCGAAAGGAAAATTTATATCAGTGGGAACAGTTTTCATGAGAATGAATGGCATGCGATGGCAATCTCACATCGTCCCCGACACCATCTTACTTGATTGTGATGGATTGATCGGATAGGACTTCTTATTGGAATTTGGAGGTAGATTAAACCCCAGAGCCCGCTGCCTGAAATTTGATGATTTTTCTGTCCCATTTGTGTATAAAGAGAGAATAAAATTGCCACCTCGAGTACGTCGGATTATCAATTTTGAGATCTCTAATAATGTTGAAAAAGGATGGCTCCCAATCACACGTCTAGCTAGAGGAACACTTTTTGGTAACTTTGTCACGGAAAATTACGATGGCTTTGGATACGTGGAAGTCATGAATTTGACAGAAAAAAACAATCTATATAGATCCACGAAGAGTCGAATTGCAGAAATTTGGAAAATTGATTGATTGGGGCAGTGATGATGCGCAACTTGTCGATAAAGGCGTCACGATTTGTGATATTTGCAGATTACTTGAGAGCAATGCGGCGGTAGCCGAGCCTTGTTCGGAGAAATCGAGTGTAGATGACAAGAGCGCGCGCGAGAATGCAGCAGCTGAGCGTGTCGAGACTTTGATGAGTCTCGTGGACGTGAGAAGTGATTGAATGAGAAAGAAATCGAGCATAAGCGAAAGCTTCTTATGATCGACCCAAGGCGATTTGGTCTGGAGGGCGAACCCTTGCCAGTCACGCATTTGATTCAACGTAAAATAGAACTAAAATCAGATAAACCAATTAAAAGTAGGAAGTACAGATTACCTCTTGCTATGAAAAATATCATGATTAAAGAAATTGAGAAACTGCGTGACCTAGGCATCATACGCCCGTCAAGATCGCCATGGAGAGCGAATTGTTTTCTTGTTCCAAAATCGCCGGACAACGCCGAGACCAAAAGATATCGGCTCGTAACAGACTTTCGCCCACTTAACGAGATCACGGTTAGAACATGGCAACCCTTATCATTCACGACGGATGTACTCGATCAGCTGGCATCCGCGCGATACATCACAGTTGTCGATGTACTGAACGGATTTCATCAGATTGGAATGCACCCGGAATCCGCGAAACTCACAGCTTTTGATACAATCAATGGGCCCTGGGAATTTTCCAGGATGGCTCAAGGCATGCAAGGCGCGCCCGACACTTTCAATGAAGCCATGTTCATGGCATTTGCAGCCCGCACACCTGATGACTTGGCTAACGATTGTGATGACATATATCTATAGGCAGATGACCTTGATAGTCGTAAGAGTAAATTCAGAAAATTCATTCAAAGGATCTCCGAAGCCAACTTAACTATTTCGCCGGAAAAGTGCCAATTTTCACGTCGCGAGGCGAAAGTATTGGGCCACATTGTCGGCAAGGGTCAAAATGAGCCGGATCCAGCGAAAACTGAGGCAGTCCGCGAGTACCCGATACCGACAAATGTCAGAAAAATCCGACAATCTTCAGGCCTCACTGGCTACTACCCAAGATTCATCAAAAATCATGCGAAAATCGCGGACCCCTCCACAAACCTTTTGAAGAAAGAAGAGCCCTCTATTTGGGGCATCCAGCAGCAGTGCGCGTTCGAAGAATTGCGTGACGCACTGTGCAGCTAGGCAATGCTTGCCGGGCCCGATTTTCCCAAAAAATAGATCGTTACGTGTGATGCGTCAGGCTATAGCGTCGGTGCGATTCTCAGCCAAGGCGAGATCGGCAAAGATAGACCCGTAGCCTATACGTCTCGCGTATTAAATGCAAGTCAACTTAGATGGAGTATTTTTGATAGAGAACTTCTCGCGATTAATCACGCGAAAGATAGCTTTCGTCCGTATTTATACGGGAATGAATTCACCGTGATCACGGATCACAAGCTGCTCCGCCATTTCCATACGTCACAAAAACCTGACTTGCGATATAATCGATTGGAGACTCAATTGCGGGGTTACGATTCCGACGTGGTGTACCGAGCCGGGAGAGGAAACGTAGCCGCGGACGCGCTATCACGGAATCCGATCATCAAAGAGGGCGAAATTGTTCCCGAGCTCCCACGAGAGAAGCTCTATAAATTGGCCGATAAACAGGACGAGGAGGACTCATCGTATTGCGAAGATCACCCCCCAGGCCATTTATATAGAACGCACGCAACTCGCGTGCAAGGGGCCGGAGAATCCAAAATTTCTGAAACGGAAGAAACAAGTACGGATGACGCGCCGAGAAAACGAAAATCGAATGATCCTCCGGTCGTGGCAGAATCCAAATTCGAGTCAAGTATGAGGTCGGAAAAAACTGGAAAGACTTCGGAAAATCTATAAGAAAACGCGTATATCACAGCGCATCAAAAATTCATTCCCCTCGCTGGGCTCCTCGGGACTATCGCCACCGCACGAGCATGCCGTTGCACTACCGCGATCCCAGCCACACCATGTTCAACCATTCGATTCAGCCACACCATGTTCAACCATTCGATTTGGCGGAAAATTCTGCCGAGGAAATTGTTGCCGAGTCTCGCGACTCAGAGCACACGTATCGTGTGTCGAGGATGTTACCCGACCCTCCATTAGAATCGATAAAAATTCCTATTCGCTATCCCCGTGTCGGTGGAGGGGGTAGAGTGAAAACGAGCGCAGCGCCAATGTGGCCGAAAGTGTCGACGCCAGCTGAGGACAGGCTTGCTGCAGTCAGATGGCAAATAGTACAGTGACAACTAAAATCTAGATATTGAAATGGGAAATTTTACTT
>JAPYYZ010004257.1:0-10744 GCA_030522705.1 Eretmocerus eremicus
TAAACCCTCTGGGATATCTTCATTTCTCACCAAAACAAGATGATTCCCAGAGTTTGGGCCAAATCCGTGATCCGCAAGGTTGATACTCCCCTTGTGAGCTTTGATCAAGAAGATATGACAATGACTCTTTATTAACTATACTTTCAAAAAGTTTTGGCCTTTTAAAGGCAATAGATTGTGTCAGGTGGTGAAGCTGAGGAATGAAACTTGGAAATTGGTATGGTAGATGTCATCTTCCAGCAATCATTGGAAATAGTATATATTACGCACCACTGCGCGTGTGGGCGATTTTGGCATAAAGGATCGGTTGTAGCCCGAGCGAAAAGGAGGACTCCAAGGCCCTCGTGCCAAAAGCATCCATGGGCAGACCAACTATCCGCCCGCTCCAGATCGGAAGATTTGGACATTCCTCGCCCTGAGGCGGAAAAATAGTAAACGCGCCTAGCTCGCATGGATGCTTTTGGCACGAGGGCCTTGTAGCCTTCACTTCGCTTGGGCTACAATCGACCCCTCGTGCCAAAACGCCAACTTTCCGACCGCTTCGGGTCGGGATATTTAGACTTTCCGCGATCTGAAGCAATCGACCTCTCATGCCAAAGTCGACCATACTCGTAAGGGCGCACTATTTCGACAGACGTGTTGAATAGCTCTGTAAGAAGTCGACGATGTATCGGATAAGCCAATCGTCGATTCTAGCATGAAGGTGGATGTTAATCTTGTGCAATTTTTGGTAGCCTCCGTAAGAGCTTTGTCAATGTCTTCATCAAAAATGGACAGAAAACCAAAATGATTCTAAACTCCTTTTGACAGTTGACAGGATCATTCGCCAATTGATATTGCAACTGATATTTTTGAGATCAGAGGCAATCTCGATGAGTCGAGTCATCGCGAGTCGGTGGATAAGGTCCTGGCCTTCAACGCAGAAGGTACAGGGTTCGAATCCCGGCCAGGGCCACTGTAAATTTTCATGAGTGCCTCTTTGGCGACTTTGATGGTTCGGAATTCATTTAAAACTGTAGGTCCCGCAAGATAATTTTTAAAAGAGGCTGAGAGTGCGTTAATAATGAAAAAAAAACTCGGAGTAATGAACAATATGCAGGATGATTCGGACCTGACATTTTGGAGCGAGACAGACCTGACATTTGGCCTGTATTTCACCCACAAAATTTCGGGTTCGCTACTCGCCCCTCACTCTGGTATGAACACTTAGGCCCTTCACAAAATTTCAAGGTTGGATTATACACATTTGAGTCAGGAAATTGATTTTTTTCATCTTGTAAATGAGTATCTCTGATTGAGATTTTGAGTTTTAAATATCCCAATGTGGTTTAAAATCTTGACTATAATTTAATTTAGGCTGATTGATGCAACCTTTTCTGGTATATTCGCAGCCCTTCATAGGCTTCGACTATCTATCATGCTAACCACAGCTTGGGGTATTCTGTAATTCATAAGTTGAAATGGAGACTCACATGAAGTTTCAACAACTGACAAGAGTGGCTGTAAGGTATCTTGATAGGACTGGATCAAGTTTTTGTCAAAACAGATACATTTTATTAAGAGCTGATTTTCTTCTTTTTTTGTTTTTCAAGGACCAATTTCAGCTTGATCTAATTTGCGAGAGTTCTATGATTTTGTCACCAAATGTCTTAGGTACTTCCATCAACTTCTGGCCCAATCTCTCGCCTCAAAATTCGAAGCTATCCGAGAAACTCCATGTATGCTGCTACTTGAGTAATTCCAACTGAAAATGAATATCATCGATGATATTGAGTACACCAATCACCTATTTTGATTTGAACAGCTCTGTACGGGTTCAAATATTCAAACACATATCGGCTCAGACGAGGGTCATGAGGCATAAAATAAATCTGCGGTACGATTTACAGCACCCAGTGATCATAAAATCAGATCGAAGGGACGTGCAATGCATGTTACGATCGTTGACCCGGGGGCAAACCACAAATGAAGCGCGGGATGCAAAAATTGCTCAGGTATGACATTATAAAACAATTTCGCAGTGCGCAATATGCCAATCATGATGCGCGTCCCCTCATCAAACAACAGGACCGAGCAGTATATACCACTGCAGGGTTCTGCTCGCTGCAAATTACCATCATGAGCCTCAACACAGTGTGGTATAGAACCCTCATATGTCTGCCACTCCACCTGCTGCAGCATCGGCAGCTCGAGAACTCGGCGCACGTGACGCCTGCAGGAAGCCGACTCTTCCTTTATGATATCTCTGCGAGCTATAGAGGGATGATGATGCGGCATCCTTCAAGACGAATCGGCGAGTGCATACCTCCTGGTTGCGTATGGGATAGGCGAGATCGTCGACCAGGTGAGTTGGTTAGAAAGGCTGCGGTCGGTATATTATATTCAAAGAGGTGGGTTGTGTTCTCATGGCAGGATCGGAGAGGATCGATGGTGGGAGAGAAACGTATACACGCCCTCGCGTATCCGCAAACGGGACCCACCGAGACAAATCGACCCCGTTTTCATTCGGTTCCCAGCGACCTTTTTCCCGTTGTCCCACAAGACGCTCTGTTATTTTTTTCAACCAACGCCTTCGCGCGCGCCTCTCACCTCGATCCAGAAACGCGCAATTCCCTGAGGCAGTGTAAGACGTCCAAGATCGAAAGCGTGCATGTCATTGTTTATCTCTCTGGTACCAAGAATGACAATTAAATGTATTGAATACCGGTGCGCTGCCATAGATCGGGTTATCCGCAGCTTATCCAATGTGAAAGCTTTTAGAACCAAAGTTGAGTGCCAATGTAATTCCAAGCATGCCATGGAAGTCCATTGCCAGATATTCAACGATAATAGCATGAACTGTCCACAAACTTCAACTCAATGAATGTGAAAAAAGACATACTACGGAATAATGCCGGCAGGACTTCCCATTCCGTTACCAGTGTTTTTTTTTTTTATCTTTTCTGGTAGTTTCGTTAATTAGATCATCTGTATGGTATCAATGGATCAACTTTCTGCGAACTTAGAAAAGAAACTGGGAGAAAGAACAAAGCTTCGGTTGGTATAGTCTCTTCCAATCTTCATCCCATTGTCATTGAATGGTTGAGTATGCTAATGCAAAGTAGATTTTTGCTCAGAGTATTCTTAATAATCTTTCGCTAAGTCAAAACTGTGTCAGGCAAAACTGACGAAGAACAAAAACAATTAATTGTTAGTGATGAAAGTGGACCAGAATTTCCAATCAGGTTTGCATTTGTTCATTTCAATCATCTTCGTACATAGCCCTTATGGGAAAATGTGCCACATTCGCTTCTTGTAATTTCTACAGTCAGTATCTTTTCGAACACTGGCTCACTTCAGAGTCACGAAACCGCGTCGAAGCCAAAGGTGAAGTCGGCATCGCCAGCTTCGGAAGAACAATTAGACTTCGAGCATAAAGACGAGGGGTGGAAGGAAGGGGAGGGTGAGAAGGAAAGAGTCACAGACGAGTAACGTGTGATACACGCGAGTGCGTAAGTCTGATTTCGTTCACGCCGAGCGCCTGTACGTTGACCCCCAGCAAGAAAAAGAGCGAGAGAATTTACTCACAGCATTCTCTCCGTATACACCATGCACACATACGCTGTCCTCTCTTTCTCTTTCTCTGTCTCGCTTTCTTTACTCTCTTCCACCTTCCTCTCTTCTACTCTGCTTCACTCCCATCCGCGTTGACTTTCGTGTACGTAGATATATATAGAGTATTCCGTTCATCGATGAGAATCGACTCAAAATGGATTTTGGAGAAGAGGCTCCGCACAGGTTTCTAGAAGATCTACAGGCAAAATTCAGCTCCTATTCAGATCCCATTGCAAATCGACTTGTTTGAAATCAGGACAAAAGATACAATTCTACGAAAAAATCAGACACTTATCTGTGTCTGGATATGACACAGAACCTCATCCATGTGAACTAATCTACTTTGGATGATATATGTTTGAACTCCACTAAACACTTATCCACTTCCACTGAAATACTCATGTCTAAACATGAACTGAACTAGTTACTTATGTCAATGAAAACGTTGATGTTGATTCATAGAAGGAAATTCTAATGGCTGTAGGCTAGAACTCTTAAGGTGATTTCATGCTCAGAATCTGGCAACACAAAGTCGCTGGTGACGTGGCTAACAAAACGAGGTTCAAAATGAATGGCCATGTATCAGGAATCAGGAAGTACCGTCAACAGACATCACCTATCGTTATGACTTCCGAGCTAGCTGAGCCCAGCTGACGAACGGGAGGCAAGAAGTATACCTACTCCAACGACCTGAATTCTCGGTTCGAGATCTTTCGTCTCATTCGCACTCAAGCCCTAACCTATGGGTGCAAAAGAGTCAGAGAATCTCGAACTCAATCTCGAACCATGGCCGAGACCATAACAGTTCAGCTTGTTGGAGAGTGTACGTCCAACTTTAGGGTATGAGATGGGCCGTTGTACCTCGGGTCACGTAGGCTGACAACGTGCCGCTAAATGACCTAACCTTCCAAACGTCCTCCAGTGAGGTTAGGCCACTCGGCGCCATACTACTTGGCTCACGTGGTACCAACCTTCAATCTCGGCTTGGCCTCGAGCTTGGCTGCATAGCACGGAATCGCCCGTGTATCATCGCGCGGCGTCAGAGCGTCGCTCACGACGACGCAGCGAAAAAGAAGAAGAGGCCGCTGTGGCGGGTGAGGGGGAGGGGCCGAGCGGGAGGAAGAGAGCGAGACTAACCGTGAGGCTCTCGCACAGCTCTCCCGAGGTGCATCGCGGCCAGTCGGTGGCTGCTGCTGTGGCCGAGATAGGAAGGTGGAAGGGGGTCGGATAAAAACAGAAGAAAATGACGATAAGAGTATACGGGCGAGGGACGCTTCGCGGCAAAAGGGAGAGAAGCGCACGCCGGCCCTCGAGCCTATAACCTCGGGCCCAGAGCCGGACCCAAACCTCGTGCGTCGTATTGTGCAGCGGTGCAAGCGCGAAGGAGAGAAGATCGCCGCGCGGTGAGCAACTTGCCGATGCCCCGAGGAGACGATCGGCTGCCGCCGCCGCAGCTGAGAACTCACTCGGCGATCGGCGAACGCGCGGGAGCTTGCTTTTCGTTCAGCGAGTCGGACACCTTCGGGCGAGAAGCCCGCCACGTACACGCCTCTGCGGGGCAACGATACAGCCAAGGAATACATCGTCACGCTTCCTTCACAATTTTTGAGGGACACTCTGATGATACAATGATGACACGACGGTCGAGGATTCCGATGTTGGCTGCAAATCGGCAATGCATTAACCTTTTCAGAGGCACAGTCAATCTGGCAAAGTTTTGCAAAGAATTTTGAGTTTTCTTGATGTTTTTGAAGGTTCTAAACACAAATCTGAAATAAATGTGTTAAACACAATAAACAATAAATATTCATCAGTCAATTTCTCTACGGGATGTGATAGCTCTACTATTGATCACACTGGGAAATTTTTCCATGATTCTAATGAGCACTCAACTTGAAATATTATGGAAAAACTGAAAAATAAGGTGCAAAGCATACTTTCTACCGCCCTTGAAGAGGTTTAAGGGATGGAACAACCTCTCCAGAAATTGTGCGCCTTGAAAAATGAATATTGCAATTCCTGGCACTAAATATCAAGAATTTTGAACTCTTGTAGACCTCAAGAGGCCCTCAACAGAGTAGTCGAAATGTTGGCTGCTGACACCATAAATTACACTCTAAGAGATTTTTTATAAGTTCGCCATGCCCAGGCTACGTAATTACAGAACACCAATTTGGGAGGGGCAAAAATAACCGCCCCTGCAAGATAAGACGAAGGATAAAATTCCGTCTGGAGATTAGTTTGAGACCAGTCATTCTTTTTCGGTGCGAATCATCGGCATTTGACGATTTACAACAGATCAATTCATGATCGTTACAAGTAAGGCGTTTTCAATACGATAGAAAGGCTCGCAGGAATCATCATTTTCCATTAGTGAAGTCAATTGAGGTAATCAGGATAAAAGTTTTATGGACAGTTGAGCACTCTTTTAGCAATAAGGTAAAATCACTCGGACTGGAATAACTCTCAAAATTTCCTCAATAAGAGGAATAATTTTAGCAATTGTTTAGCCGTTGGAAGCATAGCTAGGCAGTTGGACCCCTAAAATCAAATCTCTACAATCAAATTCATCAGATACGTGTCCTGTAGACTGATTAGATTGTCAGAGATTTCCGTTTCGCTTTCCTTGTTCCTCGTACGGGCTTTTTGTGCAATTTCAAGAGATAACAGTTCTGTATAAAAACCTTGATTCTTCCTGGTTACAGATTACTTTTCTTTTGCTGAACTGCACAAATCATTTGTCAAAATGTTATATTGTCACATCTTACTGACCCTCTTGATATCCGTTTTGATAGTTCAGAGTTCATATGCTGACACCGAGGCTAACACTGCACAAGAAGCTAGAGCTGCTAATCCAGTAAGGACATATTTTGCTTGACTATTACGTAAAGAATGAAAATTATATGACTAAAATCCATTAGCCTTCTTGAGCATTCGTTTTTCCGGACTTGACCGTTCCCAAACGCACGACTTTTTCACGAGCCATTATAACATAAGAAAGAGTTGTTATTCATGATTTCGGGGTCGCTGAACACGAATTCAATGCCCAAATGGATCATTTTTGGACTTTGCCATCGATATGGCGATTTTGAAATCAGGTTTCAGATCTATACTTCCGACGTTTTGGATCCGCCATCTTGAATTTTGATTTTTTGAGGGGCGGATTAGGATTTTCTGACCCCGGAAACCTCCGAGTATGAGATTTCAGCTTTATTTCAGAACTGTTTGTTTGAAACTGAAATTTTGAATTTCATTCAGAACTTCGTTTCGAAATTTTAATTTACAATCGTTTAAGCCCACCAAAACGTTGGCAAAATCGTCTAGCTCACAGATGTACGGCTATCGTGCCGGTAGCTATTTGATAAGTCGTGAAAGCGTCACAATAGTTCATCGGACTTGGGTTGTGTGCATTTACTGCTCTCGACAAGTTTGTCGTTGAAACCAATCCGTTGAGGCAGTAACATTTCTGAGCAACGCACCACTTTTTACATTTTTTAAGTATAATCCTGTGGGATCATGACGTTGTAGATGGAATTTAATTTGAATCAAGTTGAGCATAAATATAATATTCACTCAAAGTTTGCTGAGATCGAAGGGGACGAGTGCTAAAAATGGAACTGCAAAACTCGCACGACATGACTTTTATAGAAGCGATCTTGAGATGATCAAAGAAGGAAATGCTTTGTCAATGACTCAGAATATGTGAACCAAAGTTTACTCTAAATAAACTTAAAACCATATTGCAGGCAGCAATAGTAGCAATTGGAATCCTCAAGAAAGCTGTGAAGTGGGCGGCAGAACACTGCCTTCGCGAAGCTGCTGAGAATTGCAAAAATGAATGGAAACATCCAAAAAAACTTGTGGAATGCGGGGTACGTATTTTTTTACGGTGTTTGCCGACATTTGAGAAGAGATTCCAATACTGCTTTTGATTCTCATTCGCAGAAACGATTTTTGGAAAGTAATAGAGGTCGGTGTGCCTCTGGTTGATCATCCCCGAACTCAACAGTTTGATGCCAAGTATCATACACTCATGGAACACTCGATTTTGAATGAATAAATCAAACGCCAGAAACCGAATTTATTGGATTGCATTGATTCATCTATTGTAATTTTTGGGGCATAATTGGCTCTAGGAAACCTTTTGTTTTTACGTTAGATACCTAGATACTGAGATCAGTTGTATAGCAAGGTTTCTTTTCTACCCAGTATTTTCTATTAAGATGAAAATATTCTAATGAGATCCAATCATGATTAGATCACATGGCATTGTCCAGATTCTGAATATGACTGTAACGTTAATCACATGATAATTGTTTACATTTGTCTCTAGTATCTAAGCACAACAAAAATATGATTATCAAATGCTAAAGCCTTGAACGGACTCTGCGTATTCCCTTCCAACCCTAAAAGCTCAATAATTGGATTCCAGAATGTCGTGAAACGTGTAAGAAAAAACGCATTGCCGAGTCCATGAAAAATTATTAGCAATCGATCACTAAGGTATTCACATCAAATCGGAATGAACAGGGCCCAGAGATAAAACTGGAATTTGAAGTCTGAGAAAATGGTGAAAATCATTCGGTGAAAATCTGAAATACTTGCACCTATATATACAACTCAGGAGACTTGGAAAACTATGAAGAGTTCCGAGTTGCCGTCAAAGAAAAGTTGCAAAATGAGTTTGAAACAATGAATGCGGTGGATGCGCGGAAGGCTGGTCCAATGTGCGGGAGAGAGCACAGCGCAGAGAAGGGAGGAGTCAAGTAATTTATGAATGAGCTACTCTGCAATCGATCCGCACATAAATAACTGCTAATAAATATTTGCTTGTGGCCAGATCTCAAACAAGCTGCCTTCGAGTGCTCCGCGGGCCACATTCTTCTCGCGAAGTCACGCCGAAGCTCCTTGTTAAGGACGGATAAGGCGCTGAAGCCGCATAAATATCACTCTCACGCATGAAAGAGTCTGCGCATCGCTAAGCTCGCAATGAGCAGCACTAGCAACATGCTTTTTTTTCAACGTATCACGGCACTTTCGACAGCACTTGAGGTCTGGATCTATTCTCTTTCAAAACTAATGATGCGTTAACCCTCAAAGATGAAATGGTAGCCGCTGACTGGGACGCAATTGGGACTGAACCTTGGTGTTGTCTAGATGGCAGCGGAAGCCAATATGGCAGAATTTAAAATCAGTCCCATGCTAAATGCATAGTGCAATGGCCGCAACTCAAATCAGGGGTTACGCTCCAATAGGAGTAGACAGTTGAACAGAAAATCAAGCTTGCCACCATTTCTTACATTCTTTCACGTTGAAATATTTTGCTGATAGTATGATGACAAAATAGTAGTGATTGAGTACGAATGACATGAGGTAGATTCAGAGTATAGTCGGGAATGTCAGCTGATAAGAGATTCGGAATTAGAGTATTCTACCACCATCGGTGTTTTCGGGAAAAAAGATGAACTGGTTTCAATCAATTCAACTCGGTGAAATATACAATAGTTATTCCGGTATTGAAAATTAGTAACACGATCTCAAGACTAAGATAACGTGTATTAATTTCCGGAATAAGACCGCGAAGAATTGGATCGAGGACTTGTCATAACCTTTTTACTGTATCTGTTTGCAAACCGGCAGCGCGAGGCCTAACACGTTGAATCTTTTATTAGAGTGGCTTGCTGTAAGAATATGATGGGCCCTTGTCTGCGTGAGAGTAACAGCAAAACAGAAATTAATTAAAGCATTGAAACTCATTCAAAACGGTCCAGCTTGCACGTCGCCTTGAATCGATTTTGTATTATAGTAGTCTCATACTGAAGAATGTACTATGTTACATGAATCTAAAGATCTTGGACCAATATGAATACACGTGTATATATAGAATATGAATGCTTGACGTATGTGCACATCTGGCCCGCGTCGCTTTGTAGTAAAGTTGGGGTAAGAAACGAGATTTTTGTACGTCCAAGTTAGCAGAGAGCACTCGTATGCCATTAGTATTTACAATATTCAAAAAAAATGTATGGAAACTATTAGCTCTAATTCCAGCCTAGTGAAAAATTTGACGAGACTAATGCATCGGAAGAATGTAATTACGAAGAGTTTTGATATAAACTTTTGACATTGAACTGATTCTCAAAGTCAATAGACAAGGAAGCTCTTTTTCCGCCTAGTGCGCACCAACTTCCCGCCCGCTCCGAATCGTAAGATTCTCACTTTCCGCGTCCTGGAGAGAAAAGTATTATACGCGTCTAGCTCGCATGGGTGCTTTTGGAATATACACCTTGTGGTCCTCGCTTCCCTCGGGTTGCAATGGTCCCCTCCTGCCAAAATCGCCCATGCGCGCAGCGGTGGGTAACTGATTAAAATAAATCTGAGGCTGCTAATAAACAGTGATACAACCATCCCATGAAAAATGAGATTTGTGGATCCATTGGATAAGGAAAGAGAGTCTCATTCTCCATCGCTCTAATTTGGAACCCGACGTCCCATCAACATCAGCCGTCCCGCCACCCACAACACCTATCCCAAAGTCATCGTCGCCCAACAACTCCCGAGCCCGAGCGTCGCACGGCCACAGCGCCCACGGCCCATCGGCGAATCCGAGCCCAGCGAAACCAAGCCATCTGTCCGCGGATCAGTCAGTGACCCCGCGATATGACTAGGCCCACTGCGGGCTCTGCCGCTGACTCTGCTCTGACGAACGCGTCGCGCGAGGTGTGTACGCGCGCGCAGCGATGAGAGCCACTGAGTTGGCGCTGCGCTCGTGCAGAGCGCCGGGGGTGCACAGGGCGTCAGGGGCGCCGGGGTGGCTTTTGATCAATATCTCGCCCCCGCCGAGGCCCGTGCTCCAGCCCGCTCAGCTCGCGGACGAGAAGAGGCGACGACTCGCGAGCGAGGCGGCGGCCAACCTGGCCGAGAGCTGCCACTCGCCTTCTCTCTCTCTCTCTCTAGCTAGATCCAGGTGGTGGCGGTGGTGGGTGGACACGCTGGCGACGCGCAAACTTTTGGACAAGCCCGAGAGTTCGCTGACTGGCCCTTGTTGTGATTGCGGGGTCAGCGTGATTTGAGACACGGGCAAGGATAGCTACATCGAGGGCATCAAGTTTGGTGTTGCTGGGAGATCGAGGGTGGATGATCGCTTGCG
>JAPYYZ010004259.1:0-11065 GCA_030522705.1 Eretmocerus eremicus
CTTCATTCACAGCTTTCTCGAAAATTTGAGCGATTTGGGTGAAAAGACGAGTTGTCGAATACTTGTTGTTGACTATCATGTATTCATCAACTCTTTATTCAGCTAAAATTGAGAAAATATTGGAGAAAACCGGGAATAGGTCGGCAACGGGTGTACTTAACCTCTACATAACTGCTTTCAATCATTCCCAACTTCCTCGAAAACCGTATCGGTTTGGGCCAAATGAAGAGCTGACGAATACAAGTTAGACAATAACAAGTATTCGTCAGCTATCCTCTTCGCCCAAATCGATACGGTTTTCGAGAAAGTTGGGAATGAAATTCCACGTACACGGCTCCCGCATCGCCTTAAGCAGAAAGTTTCTATGTCGTATGCCGAAAGCTTTTTCAAAAAATGCACAAATATCCTCCAAAAACATGATATTCTAGCCATTCCAAAAATCAGTCAAAACTTGAACGATATAGTCGGATTTGAAGAAGATAAAATCTTCAAGTTCGATACTACCGGTGTAGTCTACAAGTAATGATGCAAGGATTGTTCATCTTCATGAGTAGGCGTTACCAGAAGAGCTATTCTGGCTGAAGTTAAAGAGCATGAATGGAATGAACAAGCAGAATCTGTAGTATCCTTACATACGGATCGAAGTCTTCTCTGTTCCACCCTGTATCTTGTTACGAAAACATCAGGTTACATTAACATCTGTAATGTTCAGCCTGATGAGGTCATCAAATTATGGTGACGAAACGTCGTGAATGTCATTAAAAATATGTGTTTACTTAGATCGTGCCTTTCAATCCATTCCACGATCAAAACCTAGTCTTCCTAAATCGATCAACAAGAATTCTCAATATGTTCAAAACGAATTCGAATCTCCCGCGAGCGTAAAACCGATTCCAAATTTCACCGGCAGTTGGCCGCGGGTGTGGTGTGATAACGATTTCGATGGAAATAGCGTGTTGGAGAGCGCTCTCGCGAGAGATCAATTTGGGCTGCGATTCATAAATGAACCGAATCAAGATCTTCGACAATCAACACTTCGATCAGTGCGTCGGGACTATGCTCGGCAGATCCCTCCGCCCCCCCTGAGGAGTCAGATCTGTGGAGGAATGACGAAACGCAGTAACACTAGTGAAGAATGAGATTTTTTTGTCTAACTAATCTCAATCAATTCTGAACATCAAAAAAATTCTTTGGTGCATCTCCATAAGGATGGAACGGAGCTCAAAGGTCCACGGTTACGATCGAAGAATTCTGATCCAATCTGTGGCACTCAGTTTATACAGCTTGATTCTAGCGTTCGGGCTCAGCAAAAATGGCGATGTAATTCGCGGAATCAACTGCCTAGGAGGAGTATTAGAATAATTTGTACGAGCTTGTCTGATTTGTACCTGCAATTGCACAATTATTGAGGAATGAGTCATGTATGAATCCGGGCAGCGTCAAAAGCGTCTCGCAGAGGCATCAAGCAGTCTCATACGCGTCTCGCCGGAACGTTATTAGCGTCTCATCCGAAGACCCGCGCATGACGCTCGGCGAATACGCGTTCGAGGTTATGTGGCTCTCCCGGTGTCTCATCGAAACCCAGGATATTTCACAGTTTTGCTCGTCTCCGGCGAGCTGGCGTGAACGTGGAATCGTTGTGGGTTTCCTCAGTGTTGCCTCGCGTGTGTGTGACCGTACTTTTGGGCTTGTCCTCCACGGAGGGTGAGAGCAACTTCCGCGGTCCAAGCATGCGTCTCGCGTTGAGCGCCAGTGCCTGCAGGTTGCGAGCATCCTCAAGTCAACCGCCTCCGCGACTAGTTCTGCATCGAGGCGAATATTGCATCCATTGGCCTTGCATTGGTATCTGGTGTCTGCAGGCCGCGAACATCCTGGAGGTCGACCGGCTCCTCGACCCGTTCGTTATTGGAGCGGAGATTCGGTTCAGGCAGCGATATCGACGCTCCCCACCTGCCGAGCAGTGGTATCCATTTTTCATCATTGGTCCTGCCTCACATTGCTTGCCATGGACTATTAGCAAG
This sequence comes from Eretmocerus eremicus, assembly GCA_030522705.1. Lineage (NCBI taxonomy): Eukaryota > Metazoa > Arthropoda > Insecta > Hymenoptera > Aphelinidae > Eretmocerus > Eretmocerus eremicus. The sequence continues at coordinate 2,022 of JAPYYZ010004259.1, forward strand.
CACTTAATTCAGATGAGCGATTTTCATTCCTCGAGTTTCAATCTTGACCACCAATTCTAGAGACGTGTGGTAATTTGTGCATCGTTCCCCATTTCAGCTCGACTTGAAGTAGTAATGAGCTGTCATGATCGTTCTGGGAGTTTGTTCATAGAGGCCAATGTGTAAACAGTTGATGGGTGCTGCTGATTTGGTTCAAAAGTTTCCTACAAACAAATCTATCAATCTTCAAGGAAAATGGTTTGTTGAATCTGGAACACGATTGATTCCTGTATCGTGCGGTCTGCATCTTTTCATGACTGATACTCTCACCAATTCTGATTGCAGTAATATTGGAACTCTCTGCTCCCAGAGGACAATACATATTGGAATGATCTTCATAATTCTGACATCATCTCTCTCGTGAATCACATGAGCGCCTTCTTTCAATTAGGAATTTCAGCGATGAAGCTTGGGAGATTTTAATCATTGTTTTGTGAGTTCGTTCTCCTTCTATCATGAATTCTGACTCGAACGGAGGCAGTTTTCTCGATTTCTCCTCACTTTGGGGCCGGGAAAACTACGAAATGAGCAAAAAATCGAGGAATATTTCTATTGCATTTTATTGTTTTCTCTCACGTTCCGAATCATGTGAACAAAGAATTCAGACGGGTTTTTGTTCCGAGATACTGAAATACTATTGGAATTATCTTGAGCTCCGCGAATCGATGGTTTCCAGGTTATTCCGAGTCTACTGATAATGTTGAGAATTTATGTCATTATTACACGACATAAGTTTGGGACAGAGACAAACTCAATATCACTCAGGTCAAATAGATCGGAGTTCCATAACTCTCATGGATTTCACTTCCAATGCCACTGTTCGCGGTCGATTATAGTTTATGGTACTCGATCTGAAGTTTTTAAGTACAATTAATTGATAGATTTTCAAATACAAACTCCTAATGGTAATCACGCTTGTGTTGCTCAAGACTCATGCGCGGATTTCCACAAGTATTTGATGAGTAAGCGTAATCACGTCTCAACTCGGGGAGATTCCATCGATTAGGTTGCCTTGGTTCGGATACAGGTCACAGTTTGAGATATTAATTCAATACCCGGACTGCCATTTATCTGCGTTAGATCGGCGAGGCATTCGTTGAGAATAATTGGGTAGTGAGAGTGAAGACAATTTTTCAATCGAAGTGTTGTGTCTCCAGGAGGATCAAATTACTTGTAAGTAGATGAGAATTCGTGGGTACTCTGGACCGACGTCTATTGGCACTACGTCGAAAAATAAAGAATGGTCCGGATTACCTACGAATGTTCATTTACTCTCAAAGAATGGAGACAAGCGACGAAACGCTGGGTCTAGTTTACACGAATTTTTGAAGTGTTTAGCGTACGCGAGGGTGTTCTACGGCCAAGGCAAGCATAAGTCGCAAATGCGAATCGTAAGAATGGGCTTGCGTACGATAGGATTTCTCGACGCTGAGGCAATGTTGGGTTTCGCGCACATGAGCATTTAATTCGGCTCGCGTACGCGGGGGTTTCTCGCGGCCAAAGCAGTGTTGTTACCCGCGTACGAAAGTCTTGGAATGGGCTCCGCACGCGAAGATTTTCCGCGTCCGAGGCAACATCGAGTCTCGTTGCGTACGCGAGTTCGGAGAACGGCTCACGTACGCGAAGATACGTAACGTTGAGTCTCGCGTATGCGAGTTTTCGAATTGGCCTGCGTACGCGAGGGTCGTCCGCGGCCGAGGTAAAGTTGAATTCAGCGTGGGCTAGTTCTGAGAACGGCTCGCGCACGCTATGATTTTCCGACGTCGATGCAACCTTGGGTCTTGCGTACACGAGTTTTTGATTGGGTTCGCGTACGCGAGGGTTTTTTTGCGACCAGAGCAGCGTTGAATTTTGCGTACGCTAGTGTTGCAGTGGGTTCACGCATCCAAAGATTTCCCGCGGCTGAGGCAGCATTGAGTCTCTCGTTTTCGAATTTGCTCGCATAGGCGAGGCCCTTCCATGACCGAGGCAAGGTTGGCTTTCGCGTAAGCGTATGCTTTCTGCTCTTGAAGATTTTCCTCTTACATGACGCTTACAACTCAACACTTTTTGATGTAAAAGTTTAAAATCTTGAGATGTTGCAGTTTTCAGATTTTGGGATTTTCAACTCGTTTACAAGAGAGACTCAATTTTGCCTAGGCCGCGGGGAATTCTTGCGTGCGCAAGCCCATTCCAGGACTTGCGTACATGAGATACAACGCTGCCCTGACCGGGGAGAATCCTCGCGTCTCAAGCCAAATAAGAAAATCGCGTACTTGAGACCAAATATCGCCTCGGCCTCGGAAAATCCTAGCGTACGCGAGCCGATTGACGACTTCGCTTACGACAAACCCAGCCTTGCCTCAGCCGCGGAGGACAGTCGCGTAAGCGAGCCAATTTCAACATTCACATTACACATCCTCGCGTTAGTGAGGCACTTTCCGAACTCGCATTTGCGGGAGGCTCGGTGATGCGTTGGCCGCGGGAAACATTCGCGAGCGCGAGCTCATTGCAGGACTCGCATACGCGAGACTCAACGCTGGTCTGGCCGCGGAAAACCCTCAGATATGCGGGCCAAATTGGAACCTCGGATGCGGGGAAACCACGCGTACGCGAGCGAAATTGAGTGCTCACGTGCGCGAGACCCAACGTTGCCTCGGCCTCGGAGAATCCTCGCCTATGCGAGCCCATTCTAAGAACTTGCTCACGCGATACTCATGCCTGCCTCGGCCGCGGAAGCCCCTCGCGTACGCAAGCCACTTTGATATTCGTTAGCACAAAACCCAGCATTGTCACTCGTCTCCATTCTTTGTGAGTGAATGGAAATTCGTGGGTTTTCCGGACCATTCTGAATTCTTCGGTGTAGTGCCAATGGAGCATGGTACCAGGTACCCACGAATTTTCGTTCACTCACAAGTAATCCGATCCGCCTGGATACGCAACGCTTCAGTTGAAAAGTTGTCTCCACTCTCTCTACCCTACAACTCTCAGTAAATGTCTCACCAATCCAACACAGCGAAATGGCAGCCAAGAGATTTAGTTAAAATTTCGAACAGCGATCTGTTTCCGAACCAAGGCAACCAAATCGATGAAATCTCCCCGAGTTGGGACGAGATTATGCTTATCCACCAAATAATTGTAGAAATTTACGCATGAGTTTTGAGTAACACAAACTTGATCACCATTAGGAGTCCATATTTGGGGATTCATTAACTGTATGTCCGTGAAAACTCGAGATCGAGTTCTATAAACTATGATCGACCGCAAAAAGTGGCATTGGGAGTAAAACCTATGAGAGTTATGGAAATCCGATCCATTTGACCTGAGTGATATTGAGTTTGTCTCTGTCCCAAGCTCACGTCGTGTGATAATGACATAGCTCATGAACATCATGAATACTCTCGGAATAACCTAGGAACCATCAATTCGGAGAGTCTAAAATGATTTCAGTGGTACTCAAGTATTTTGCAAGGAATCCTGTGAGAATTCTTCCTTCATATAGTTCGAAACTTGAGAAAGAACGATATGATGCAATCGGAATATTCCTCAAATTTCGGCTCATTTCGCAGTTCTCCTGACCCCAAAGTGAGAAGAAATGGAGGAACTGCTTTTATTCGTCAAGGATCACGCTAGAAGGAAAACAAACTCACAAAACAACAATTAAAATCTTCGAAGCTTCATGATCGTTGAAACTCCCAATCCAAATCCACAGTCTGCGATGGGAAATGATGCACTAAGTACCACTCGGCTCCAAAACTGGTGATCAAGATTAAACCTTGGAAATTAAAAATTACTCATCTGAATGAACAAATCGCTAATAGTGCATGGAAAGTTATGTAAGGCAGGATCAATGGTGAGGAATGGGTACCACTGATCCGCAAAAGGGGACCGTCGATATCACTGCCTAGACCGAATCTCCACCCTGCTGCAGAATAGGTCAAGGAGCCGGTTGACCTCCAAGATCCTCGCGGCCTGCAGGCACCGCATACCAACGCGCACTTTGCGGATGCTCGCGACCTGCAGACACCGGCAAGCAACGTGAGGCCAATGGATGGAATATTTGCCCCAATGCAGAACAAGTCAGGGAGGCGGTCGACCTTGAGGATGCTCGTAACTTGCGGGCACCGGCGCCCAACGCGAGACCCATGCTTGAATCGCGGAAACTGCTCGCACACTCCTGCTCCAGAGCACGGACATACTCACGCAAGGCAACTTCGAGGGAACTCGGGACGACTCCACGTTCACGCCAGGTCGCCAGAGACGATCAAAACTGTGAAATGTCCTGAGTTTTGATGCGGCACCGAGAGATTCACATAACCTCAAACGCGTATTCGCTGAGCGTCATGCTCGGGTTTTCAGATGAGACGCTCATGACGCTTCAGTGAGACGCGTACGGGGCTGCATGACGCCTCTGCGAGACGCACATAACTCCGCCCGGCGTCATGTATGACGCACTTCTTGATAATTCTGGAATTACAGGTACAAATCGGACAAGCCCGTAGAATGAAATTTCCCCATTCGTGTCATCTCAATCAATTTGCAACACCGGGAAAAATCCTCCAATGGATCTCCATAAAAATGAAAAGGAGCTCCAAGCTCCACAGTTTCAATCAAAGAAATTCGATCCAACCTGTGGCACCCAGCATATGTATGCTTGAACTCCACCTGAAAAGTTGGTCAGTGAGGCCGAGAATGGCGTTTGGAGTTGAAAACGAATTCAAATATCCCGCGAGCGTGAAACTAATTCCAAACTTTGCCGGCAGTCGGCCACAAATCTGCTGGGATGACGATTCCAATGGAAATGGCGTGTTGAACAGCGCTCTCGCGGACGGTCAACTCAGACTGCGTTTCATACATGAGCCGAATCAAGAACTTCGACAATCGACCACTCCGGTCAGTGCGTCGAGGACTACTCTCGACAGATCCCTCCGTCCCACTGAGGAGCTAGATCTCTCGAGGGAGTGTAAAACGCACTAACATCAGCGTAGGATGAAAATTCTCCATTCATCTCATCTCAATCACTTTATAACTTCAAGGAAGATCCTTTGATGCATCTCCGTATAAATGAAACGAAGCTCAAACGTCCACAGTCTCAATCGAAAAAATTCGATGCAATTCGTGGCACCCAGCATATATATGCTTGAATTCCAGCTAAGAGTTTGCTCAATGAGGCCGAAAGTAGAATTTGTAGTCAAATGCGGATAACCATTTCCGTCGCGTATCCCGGGACATTATCGAACAGCCCCAAGAGATCCAAATAGAAATTGTCCTTAGCTCTTCCTGTTTGTCCGTTAGTGGGGACGTGTATATTGAGGAATACCGAAGGGTGAGTGACTATTTACCCCGAGAAGAATCCAAAAGAGCGGAAAGATCCTCTAGAGAACAGACAGATAATTGAGAAATTTGAAGATAGTCCAAAGACAGATGTGGAGGAAGTAAAGATAACAAGAAATAACAGCAATGAGTACGGGCTACCAGCGCAGGAGTAGCAAGCAGAAACGGATGCGGAGCAGTGAAGATATATGAGGCCAAGCGGGATGAATCAACATGAGCGTTCAATATTGCAAGCATCATATCAGCGGGATTGACGCAAAAGAAATGGGAGTGAGGAGAGCGCTCTAGACCACTTGATCTCTTGACAAGTGTGCGGCGTCAACCGTCACGTGTAGACAGTATTCTATATGAACTTGATAGCGAGGCACATGTATTAATTAAAGTCCTCCATATAGTCTTACACTATCACGCTCTCTTGCACATAATGAGTGTGATAGTTATGATTTTGCGGATAGGTACTGATGATACTTTCATAAATAATGATCTTTCTTCCAGTTGGGAGAGAATTCCGTACTAGTAGACATGTTTTGATGAGTTGCTAGAATGAGATGTCATTTTTAGGAGAAACCATGGAATTTTTCTTGCGGAACTCTCCCATTTTACGGCGCAAATATTCACACTGTTTTTGAGAATGATCAATACTTTTTCAATCAGCCCTTAGCGGCCCTCATTTGTTAAAGGCATCCACTCTTGTGAAAGTTGGTATACTTAAGTTCATAGTTTTACTGATTACAAATCCGAGACGATACAAATCTCCAAGAAACTCAGGATTGGAAAATATTGACGTGAAATTGTGTGGCTAATATATGAGCGATCATGCTACAAACGATTAAAAAGGGATTTTGCATGACAATCCAAAATTCCAACTCAAAGGAATGAAACTAGTTCAAAAGTATTGTGTACATTGATTCAAAGCTTACTTCTGATCACCTCTAGGATTACCTTATGTCATCACGAAGAAAATGCCATATCGGTTTCTCAATCTGATGAGTTGATCGTGAGATGAAGAAGGAGGCCAAAAAAAATATTCCCGAGGAAACCATACAGGATCCTCTACAGCCTTGTAACCTACCGATGAACCCCACCACGCTTCCCTCCACTCTTTCATCCTTGCACCGGCGACATTTATCCCGCTCTTATCTTTCATTCATCCCTGTTGTTATAATCAATCTCCACACGTCTCTGCAGTTAACTCAACGCTCTTTTCATCTTCTACTATCGACGTATGCTGGATCGTACAGGGAGCATGAGGATGCACGTTGAGATGAATGGAGACATTTCTCGGATAAGTCGGAATAGTCATGACTGGAAAGATGATTCGAGAAAGCGTAAATAATGAAATTGGGAGGGATACGAGATATGAAGAGTTCCTTGCCCCTCGGGAGTACATGGTAAAAGAGGCGGAAATTCATTGAAAGTATGGATAGCCTCTAGTTAAGGGAGTCGGAATGTTCTATCTTTGTTTTGCTGTTGTTCTTGATCAGGAATCCGGTGCCCAATTTGTAAAACTTCAAGCCTCCCCAAGAAAACGTGTGATTACCGACCCCAAGATACATTTTACACAATATATTGAGCAATCGACGCACGTACGCGCGCGCGCGCGCACACACACACACACACTCTCTGACAACAGGTGACAGCTAAGCAAAAAAATCTCGTAGAGTCTCATCAGTCATTGCTCGATCGATGAGGCATATCTTTCATACTGAAGGAATTGAACTTTGGCGGCCTCCAAGACAACCGAGATTTTCGATTAAAGTACATGGCCGCCACGGCACGCTGGCGGCTTTTTCCCAATAAGGTAGTCGAGATTCTTGATTGAGTTAATTGGTTGACCGACGAATGAAATATTGATACATACTTGATCTTGAATGAAGTATTCTTGAGGGGACGCATAAGATACCCCTGTTGGCACCTGTGTTTGAGAGGCTCCATGCTGAGGTGTAGCAGGTGCTTGATGCGAGCCAGTTGGATGTGATTGGACGGACAGTGAGAATGATGGTCTCGATGCGGTTGGGTTTCCAACAGGATATGAACTCTGCTGTTGATTCACAGTATACATTTTGTAAGTATCTGATCCATTATTGTTGGAATTCGGAGTGTTCCCGGAGTAGGCCCTGTAGGAATCATAATTTCACGTCAAAGGAAGACCCTCGATGAAACTATTTCGATTTCTCCCAGCGGGATTACCTTTCGACGTCAGATGTGTAAGAAGGATAATGAGACCGCGCTCCGTATGTTTGATTGAATTCATTCTGCTGCGGTACTGGTGATCCATAAGAACGGATGTTCTGTTCCTGGGAATAGTTTTGAAAAGAAGTGGTGTTCTGATAACTGCCATGCTGTAAACCTGAAATCGAAGGATTGTGATCAGAGGAATTGTTTATCGGAGTAGATACCATATCTAAAACCATATCGCCCAGGCGGTTGGGTTACCGTTGCATGTATTGGGCTTTGTAAATCACTGTTGCATAGTGAAAACCCTCACAAGGGAAATAATGGAGACATGTCATTTGCGAGAAAATGGAGCTGGGTGACATGAAATTTGCTCCTGTTCGGATAACACAAGACCGCAAGAAAATTTCCTGATCACGACGTAAGAACTGAATTTCGTGTATTTTGGGGCGCTCAATACCAATTCTTACGCATTCAGAGGCCTTTTCCCTTTCGATTGTAAGTTATGGTTGGATATATGTGTGTATCTGTGTATTTATATGCGTATGTACGTATGTACATACATATTTACGTTTACGTAGGTATATATTCATATGTATACCTCATTGTAGGTCATATATCTCGCGACACGAGAATACGAGAGCAACCAAAATATCGACATTCCTGAAATATTTCAGTCTCTATGCAAAATTCCTGAGATAATTTCGCTCCCTTGCGACATTCCTGAAGCAGGTGGAAAAGAGAAAGGGTTCGCACACCTGTGGGCCCACGCACGCCGATGAGTAATAAGCCTATTAATCATGGCTGTGCGGCGCGGACCCAATATGTTAATTAGGGCGCCCACTCGAGTTAGCGCCGTCCTTACGAGGGTCGCGCAAGAATGCGGGAATAAATCATAACTCTCGCGCGACACCGCTTTTCCATATTCTCGCGCCTCTCGAGAGCTGCAACTGCATACCCTTATTGGAAAGATCAATGACCCCATCAATCACCTTTGGAGAACGAGGCCCTTTTTCCGAGAACAGGCGGGAAAGAGGAATTTCCACCTCCCAAGTTGCGATAGGTACACTGGAAGAAGGTTGGGGCTCCTGACGCCGTTGCTATGAGTGCTCGCACGCCTAATAAAACCGCGGGGACGGAGCGCGCGGATCTGGCGCGTCCGACGCGCCGAGACACGAGGCGATTGCGCGATTGTGACTTCGAATCGCCGGCTTAGCAATTGAAACAACACCCTGAATCAACGTCCGACCAGAAGAATAAAATAGGAATGACAATTATGAGAATGAATGGTAATTATGAGAGCGAAATGAAATATTCTGGGGTCAATAATTTGAATCTTGTTCTTATAATTCGGGTATAGTGTCTCAAACAGAAATTCATGGATGGAAGTTTGTCATTTGAGTTTATATATTGTATAACAACGATTCCTATCAGTACATAAAATCATAGTACATATCGAGGAGTGATGTAGTGTGTGCCTCTCTGCCTAACATGGGTAACAGGCGAGATATCTGGCA
>JAPYYZ010004260.1:0-10741 GCA_030522705.1 Eretmocerus eremicus
TGATACTTTAACTTTATTTATAAAAATATGCCTCCACCAATAAGTCACCACCACCATCTTGACTAAATATTTCGAAGGTTAGTATTGCCTCTTCTTGTGAGACAACTAATTTTCATGAAAAGCCATATGAGATATTGCTCTAGATTTTCTTCGCTAAAGCAAGACAAAGGAACCTCAGAGCGATGAGACGAATGCATTCGGCTTATCGCATCTTATTATATTATTTCAAAAAAGAGTGATGGTTTTAGAAATAACATTTCGGTAGAATATCTGACTGGGACTTTTCCAGATTCGGATACTCGCGGATCTTTTGAATTATGATATGGATCCGATGCCCGTGCCCTTTTCTAATCCGAATCCATACCGGATCTGAAAACAGTCTTTCCACTATCCGCGGATCCTGCCGTCTGGATAGAGCTCGAAAGAGCAGGTGCCGAGACGCAAAACTAAGAACTTAACATTATCCGCGGATCCTGATCCGAAACAAGATCCGGATCCGCGGCTAAAAGGAAAACTGTTTTCTAAGAGTAAACTTCTCGAACCCATTAATAGATAATTATCAATTCCCATATGCCCGGATCCACTAAAGTCCCAGTCCTAAGAATATCGGGTCCCGGTAATGGCGACAAGTTGCAATGAGAGGCGAGGCTTCCATAGACAAGAAGAGCGCAATTCAAGTTATTTGCAAAGCCAGTTCCTTGAAGATGAGTCGACCAAAAAAACGGGCATGAGGTGAATTACCTACAAGGAATATTGTAATTTGTTTTACTTATTATTTTTTGAGCCTTTTTTTTACCTTTCCTGTGAATATTTGAAAAAAGAGATTTTCTAAAAAAAAAAAAAAATGGCAATTAGATCGTGAAGAAACGTGTCACATAACATGATACTCAACCATCAATCAATACTGTAGAATCGCGAGTTCTTACACGAGATTATTTGTATTGATCAATTTACACGAGAAAAGATTTGAGTCTTTAACATACCGCCAATCATAGAATCAAATTCAACATAATAGAACTTGCTAAAGATTTTTTCAAGGTTCCAGAACGAATAAAATTCAGAATAGTATTTATCGTGTTTCACAAACGAGACAATCTTCAGTTGTCACGATCTGATATTTTCTAAAAAATGTAGTTTCTATGTCGTGCAGTCAGAACCGTCTCACCATTTTATTCTTTGATGAAATTTTTGTATCGTGGGATACAATATTCAATCACTTCCTTCTCCAGCATCCGCCGATGATATAACTTATCTGCATATCCAAAAGTTTCTCAAAGAATATAATAATAACCGGGTATCATCGGCATACTATTCTCTATTCGGTATAACTATGTTGTCTTTGGATAAATTCAATCCGCACGGTTTTCCGTCCAGTATTTTACGGAATTGAAACTTGTTGAAACGTTAGTTTGGTTTTATTCCTGACCATTTTTCTTATCGACATTATGAAACTGTCGCATTCACGCAAAGTGCGAACGCATTCGTCGCCGACATGAGAAACATTGATGAAACTAATCTTTTACAATGTCAACCTCGGTCAAATTGATTTATTTGAGTTATCTCTTGATAATGAAGATTGATTATTTGGTTCAATGGTGATGAACATATTTGCGAATATTCGAATGAAATCGAATTAAAATATTCAGACTAGTTAAAATGCTATTATGAATTTATTTTGGGGTATATGTTGTATTCTTGTGCTCGAAATGAAAATCGCTGAGAATAAAGGACGTCAAGGTTCGGTGTCTGGTGAAGCTGCTGTTGAATTTTTGGTTACTGGATTCAACCGATCAAATGCAGCAACGTTTATTTTTCGCAAAATAATATGGATCAATCTAACATAGGTCCAACGTAAATCCTTAGATGACATCGGGACGGTGTAACAGCTCAACGAATATCCTTGTAAAGTCGATTTGTATCAAAATGAGCTATGTGCACGAAAATTATTATTTATTTCCGATCTCTTTGATTGGAGTTTATCACGATGAATGAGCATTCTAAGCAATTTAATCTGGGCGAGCCACGCAAATAGATTTTTCATTTTCATTTGAGCATGCTGAAGAAAATAAACATTTGAAATTCTTTTGAAGCTTTGCCTTAAGAATTCTCGCAGGTTGGTAACTAATGAAATTCTTCGAAAAACATGAAATCTCTTTAAAAACAATCTCGGTAGGTCTGAATTTGTTCGAGGTGTTCGAATGTACTCATTCTTGACAAGAACCTGGCGAATAAAAGGAGCAGACGCATAAGTATCGGTTCTGGTACTTTTGGCCGTGTATTTTGAAATGTATGTGCACAGAGACTGCTCTAAAAAAGTCCATAAAAAGTCCATAAAAATTCAAAAGCCACGCAACTTCCTGTAAGTGTGATGATGAGCCGCGAGTTCGACAGCGACTGCACTGCCCCTCTCTCCTCTCTCTCTCTCTCAGCCGGCCTGCACGGATCACGGGATCAATCTATCGAGCATGTGCAGTGCGACAGTGGTGCAGAAACGTTTCATATCATGTGAGGAGATCAGAAGAGGTGCAACATGCACGATACGAATGCAGAAAAAGTAGACAGTCAAGGATCCCTGCATTTCGAACATTTATAGGTTCGACCCCGTCGGTCGAGTTGTATTATTTCTTCACGAAGAGAATCTTACAACTGAAATATGAATTTATCAAATGCCGAAATTGATGCCGAACTCAAGGCAATTTACGATAAAATTGAAAACCCGGAGGAAATACCGAAATATTCCCTCCAAGAGTTAACTAAGCTAACCAAGGATACAATCAACAAGTTAATAGAGACTGATCCTCGTTTCAAAGGTCTTCCTCTTAACCCAACAGCGGAAGAGATTAGAGATCATGCTGCAGTTTCCCTGGGACAAGCTGTGGTTGTTTACTTAGATCGTGGACCCTTACCAACGCTTTCTATAGTGGTATGTAAAATTGGTGATGGATCTTCTCATCAGTTCTCATTGCCTGGACAAATTCCCAGCTCTTAAAGATTGACTGAAAATCCCTCAGAATCATGGAATTAAATCTACATTATTTGTTTCGGATTAGGTGCCATCAAGAGATGCAACAGTTTTAGATTTAAAGCGAGCCATTAAACGCCAAACTAATTTGGCACTCCAACGAGAGAATGTTAGGAGAAAAATTAGTTGGAAACATGTATGGAAAAGACACTACCTCTGTTTTGATGGAGTCAAGTTGACAGATGACAATGATAAAATTTATGAGTATGGAATTCGTAGTAAAGCAAGAATCAGTTATGTAAAGAAGAGGAGAGAGGAAAAACGGTGACTTCATTTTTTGATGTAGATAAATGTGGCCAAAATGTAAATAACTTGACACTTGTACATAGAAATAAACTTTATTTTGAGTTTTAAATCTGAGTAGATTTTGCTTCTTGATCATCTTTTGGTTTGAGAATTTTGATCTGTAAGCCAGGGACAGCATCTTCCAACATCATACAAGTCAATTCAAACGCAGCAGTTTTCCGATAATTTGTAATGATAAGAGTTTTCAAATTAACTGCTCTATAGAGTGCTTCTAAGCCTCTTTCAGTTAACCTGGGGTTCTCTGAAATGTCAAGGTACTCTAGGAAAGGGAATAATGTTGATATTTTATCTAGGAACCAGTCATCAAAAAAATTTGATTTTGCAAAACTTGCCCAAGTGACTCTTGGGAGACCTAAGAAGTTTGAAAGACCTTCATAATAGAGCAAAACATTGCTGGCATCTACAGCTACTACAATAAATCTAGGATCAAATTTATAGGGGAAGTTCACTGTTTTCTTATCATCATTTAGAGTCACCCATTTGTCTATACCTTTGAATCGAACTTTTCCTCCATTGAATACAAGGAAATGAGCACAGGCTAAGTCATAGCCTAAGGTATCATGTCTGAGTGGGTTGTACTCTTGACTCTTTCGAATTACTTTTTCAGATTTTTCTTTCAGAAATTTTGCAACTCCACGGGGGGAAAATTCCACATCTGTTTTGAAGATTTTGAAGAAAGTACCTTCAGGATTGAAGGGAAACATTTGTTTTCTTTGTGGAACATTAAATGGTTCTCTAGCTTTTCTCTTCAGTTGCCTCACAGCTTTTGTCTCCGCTTCAATCAACTTGTCTGATTTAACAATTTCTGTGGGTGGCTGCTCACCGTGGCCTTTGGGCAATGCTGATGGTGAATAATGACAGACTTTTTGCCAGTTCCAGCTCTCTCTTACGGGACCCTGAGCAATTCTCAATATCTCACGGTACATGTTACTTGAATAGGTGATTATGTAGATGTTCAAGATATCACGTTAGATCTCATCTGATAACACTGCATCCTGCATCCCACATAATCTGATCTAATGCATTGACAATTTGGGGTTACCACTGTTGCACTCGCACATGACAAAATATTTATAATTTGTCAAGATACATACGTTGTCAAGAATTTGATACTTGTCTACAAAGATTCCTTGGATGTCTCAAGCATATATAATTCATGCAATAGGTAATCACACTCCTAAAAAATTGAAAAACTGAAGTGAAGAGTGAAGCAGCTGATTTGCAGACCGTTTTGCAGACAGCCTTTCAGAGTCTCAGGTTAGGTTGAGCTGAATTTCAGATTTGCGTTTGGTTTTGATCACGGTCGTTTTGATGTTACGCTAATTCGAAGCAATCGTTGTTATTTTCTCTTCATTTCTGTAAAATTCTGAAACGAACATGACCGAAAGTGACAAAGTTGGCACACTTGTTGAAGAAGCTTTAAAACGGAAAGAAAGGTTACAGAATTTGCGAAAAAGAACTGCGGAGGACAATCCACGAGATGTGAGCGAACCAAATACTGGTCAACCAAATAAGCTACCGACGTGAGTAAACATTAATTCAGGTTGTAGAAGTTTTTCCATAATTATTTTCCATTCATCGACATTATTTGGGCGTTTTATCTGTTTAGTCCGAAATTTCGAAGTTACAAACCAATCGATGAAGGTCTGAAAGAGAAAGCTTTAGAAGATGCCAAAGCTGGCGATGTTGAAGCACAAGTGAAAGATCAACTACAAGCTGCCACCCTCAAACCTGACATAGAAGAATTGGTAAGAAGCTTTGAATCTGAATTGCTGTGAGTTCTCTGTCCAGAGAGATGTCATTTCAGAAGTTTGAATGGAATCAGAATGACTATTCATTGCCTTCTATCTAGCTTCGTGGACTTTCTTGAAAGAAAACAGTCTTGGCCTGATGCGACTCAAACATCAATCTTTCTGCATGAATTTGATTATTACAGGCCATATCGTTCAAAACTCTCAATCTTTTTCATAAAATTTTCTTTCTAAATATAGTTCCATAAATCTTGGATAGTTCGTTTTCTCAACATGATTGAAAGTGTTATATAGAACTCACAGTCTCTGGATAGTAATTAGATATAATTAACTTGGTTCAGAATTTCTTGCTTCAGAGATTCTGCTAACATTTTGATTGCGTTAGGTTAGCGTAACATTTTGCTTGTCCCAGACAAGACAACCCTTTATGAGCTTGAAAAGTTGACAGGCTCAATTTAAAAGGTGAGATTGTTGCTGTATGTCTGAATATCATCTCAATTTTAGTGACTTGATAAATGTTGCCTATACAATCAAAATGTTGGACCAACTTTGCACAAATGGACAAATAGCAGGTAGAACCAATGATTGCCGGACAATACTAATTATTTGTAGCAGTCCTACAACAGAATAATTACTCATATATTCAAGTCTCTGAATAGATTCATCAATCTTTGTTAGTCTAATACCTTTTAAACTTATTTCATGTAGGACATTGGCAGTCTTGCTCCTCGCAAACCTGATTGGGATCTCAAACGTGATATTGAAAAAAAACTTGAAAAACTCCAGAGGAGGACCCAGAAAGCAATCGCTGAACTCATCTTAGAAAGGCTAAAAAAAGAGAAAGATCTCGCAAAAGCTGTGGAGCTTGCTGGAAATATTCCTCCAGACAGTTCATCCTCCAAAAGTTAATCTTTATGTTTTGTAAATATGAAATATCACGAATATCCTGTATGAATTTTTTTAATGCCAATATCATTTTTTGAGTGTTTGATTATTTCTACATGTATGTAAATATTCAGAATGATGAAAGGAATTTGTAAAAATGTTCAACAGTTAGCATGTAAACAGTTTAAATGTACCTTCAGGTTCATAGCAATTTACTTTCCAGTATTGTACTGTAACACTACAGGTTATTTGCAAATCTACTGATGGAATCAATAAGAATAAAATTTGTCATTCTATACTAATGTAGATGTAGGATTTATTTTTTCAGATGGCTACATTGATGTAGATACACACAAACAGAAAATGAAAACATTAATGAATAATCCATGCCACTTCCTTTTCTATCCCAGAATTCAGTACAACCCTAAACATCATCGATGAAAATAACAGGGGCAACTTTCTACAAAAAACTCTTTTCAAGCTGTAATTCCAGACAAATTTTCTTATTGAATAGGTCACGTATTTTGATCCAAATTTCAAACAAATTTCATTTGGATACCGAAGATTCATACTTGGGAAGCAATTACATATGAAGATAATGGAAATACTCTTGCTCCATTGTAAAAAAATTGCACGTTACAGCGAATCACGAATTTCCCATCAAACTAAGTTTCATCTCTTACTGAGCCGACTCTAATCGACGCGATCATATTTTCACAATATTCGTTCGTCGGCTTAAATAAATAATCATCACTTTTCTCTATTTTACGCTCCTTCTGAAAGGCGTTCAAATAAAAGTAATCGTTAGGAAACAAGCGAAAACTTCTCTCCAATTTAGAAATGCATCATTTTCAAGAGAGACGTGACTCCTTCGTCACAAAAATTTCACGGTCGATTTCGATCACAAATCATTCAAGATAATCTATAGATATTGTAGAAGAATAACCAACTCAACTTCAATTAAATATGCTATTAGGAACTATTAATACACAAACTCAGTTAATCCAAGTCACTAATCTCAACAACACAGCTAATAATTTTAGAATTGATCAGACTTCTCTTTGTTCTGCTTGGTACTTATCAAGATCCATTCAACGATTTTCGCATATTGAGTAATGAAAATAATAAAGAACATCCACCTTGATAATATGTTTAGGACCTCCATTCAATGTTTTCTTTGATCATAGAAAAATGTTGTATACCATTAGTTGGTTTCATTCTCAGATCTTCTGCAGAATAATTAGGGAAAAAGTTTTCTTTGGATTGTTCAGGAGGCCTTTCATTGTCCATTAATAATGAGACTACAGTCGATTTTGCTGTAAAGAGCGGAATCTTTTGCTTTGAAATCTGCATTGTATTGCTTAGATCCAAATGTTTCAGTGACCGACATCTAGTTAAGTACTCCAGACACGAGTCTGTCAAAAGCAGGCAATTGGCTAAATTTAATGAAACAAGGCTAGAATGATCAGATGATGGAGGCGATGCGAGTTGAGCTATTCCAGCGTCGGTTATTCTAGTACATGACGAGAGATCAAGTTTTTCAATTTTAAAAAGATAGTGAGCTATGTAACGCAGAGCAACGTCAGTCAGCTCACAACCACTAAGAGATAGGTTTTTGAGATTTTTTAATTTTGGGTTTGTCACGGCTGGGCCTAACCGTGAATCTTGTGGAGTACATAGAATTTCTCGAAGACACAAATCCTTGAAATCTGAAACAAAAAGTAGGTCACGATTTAGGAACGTTCTGATTTAGAAGCGTAGTTTTTCAACCATTTCTAAGGAATAGTTACATCTATACGTAGTCGAAATCGAACGATTTTCAAGTAATATCATTCCAGTCTCATCTATCTTTTACAAGTTTTTTTGTTAATTTGCTAAAATGTCTGAAATTATTTGGATAAAGTGTTGAATACTTAGCTTATGAGCGCGGCAAAAAATTTCAATCATGAGATGTTAAAAAATAGCTTAATTGAATTCTCGAACGAATATGGAGTGTACACCCAATATTAAAAATTAAGGCAGGCGAAACCACTCTTACCTGCGGCAAAACTCAAGTTTAGTGTATGTAATTCCGGGTAAGCACTGGAGGCGCAGCTCAAGGCGCTGATACCTGACCAATTGCAACCCCTGAGTGATAGATGCTTGAGTTTTGGTAATCCACTCAACAGCCAGGATAGTTGCTTTCTAGAAATGTTTGTCCAATCCAATGTTAGTTTTTCTGGCTGATGCTTCACGATGCCGGACATATGTGCAGCCGTTAATGCGGTGTGCGATAGATTTATCTCTCTCCAAAGACTAGGATCGAGACATAGTTCAGACCACGTTTTACATACACAAGCACAAGATGCCAAGTCTTTTTTGGATAGGTATTTCAGTACTGGTAGAATGACTTTCTTATTCAATGCGTTCGATCTTTCGTGGCTGTCATTTGGTCTATGATTTGACATAATTTGCATTGAATGAGAGGGGTTTGTTTGATTTTTGCCATTGTCCATGGTTGTATTCACACTTCCAACTCCCGGTTGATTCTGAAATATTGCTTTCTGAGGTGCCTCATTTGCACTTTGATCACTCCAACTCTGTAACAAAAAAACAAAAGATCATTGAGAATATCAGTACAAAGAAAAGTAAAATTTAAAGAACAATTATTAAACCCATATCAATCTTTGCAATAAATGGGAAATCCATAGTTTGTTGGAATCAGACTCCTGGGTCAGTTTGATTTTGAAAGTCTTTGAGCCAGAAGTGAGAGGAATTAATTCTAAAATCATGTCTCCAAATGTGTAAAGAAAGTATCTCCGATTACAATACGCGTACAGGGATGGAAATATATTAAGGTACTTGCACCCATTAAGGCCAATGAACCCATTAAAGCCATATGCTGAGATTTCGGATGCACGCGATCCGTGGCTTGGTCGCGCATTTTGTTCACGTTTGTTACGTTGAAATATGATGCACAAATTGAATTGGACCAATGAAACTGTTTCTGAAAAGGCATTTTATTTTACTAACCAGGAGAGGCCACACCCTCCGGATCACAGATTTGGCCGAAACCTTGGAATAGTCTCCTTTTGACACCGAAAGATGATATCTAAAGCCGCAGAGGCTAACGCTCGAGCGTTTTTGAGATACAGCCTATGATATTATCTGTGCCCATATGGGCCCATGCTAAAAAAAGATGTCTATATATACATACTGACAATGCTAAGGTCAGAAGCTGTAGCTCGAAATCGCTTGAGCGTTAGGCTCTGCGGCTCCAGATATCATCTTTTGGTGCCAAAAGTAAGCGACTGTCAACGTTTCAGCCAAATCCGTGATGGGTGTGGTCTCTACTAACCAGTCACCAAAGACCCGCTAAAAAAATTGGCTTGACCAATTTTAATATTCCTTAGCTCATTTTCTACGTCTTCTTTCCACCTACGAGATGCTACTCTCAGAATTGGAAAAATCGATCTGGGGCCAGTTATACGAGCAAATTACCAAAAAAGTCGAGTGTATCCATCAAGACAACCCCTAGTTTTCTCAGAGTATGTCAATCAGGCTCAAATCATCTGATAGAACATAAGAGAAGCTGCAAAAAATGAACTAAAAGTACGTTGAATTTGAACGTCTGGGAGCAAAGAGATTGCGATTTTGCGAGTATTAGCTTATATTACAAATATCGATCTTTCAAACTTCTGACGGCCAATGAAGATAACGGCTTACTTATTCCTACACTTCATCCGGAGTTGTGTATCCCAAAGCAGATTCTGTAGGAAAAACTGTGTGATGTACCTATCAAGGATCATATAGGAGGGGGCGGGGCGAAACGATATTAACAGGGATGGAAATGACGTTTCGCGTTTCGCCTTCAGAATATCATTATTCAAAGACTAGAGAGATTTATACTCTTTTCCGTATAAATTTTGACCAAAGCCACCAATACTTATAATGGAGAGTTGTATCAGAGAGTATCAAGTCTGGCAGTAGCTGGTGTGGGGTTTACATTTGGATTTGTGATGGTCTATATCGATGATGAAATGTGTGTTTGTTATCCGATGAATGTCGTGCACGTAGCTTTGGCGTGAGTCTGTCTCCAAAGTTTCAACTACTTCCACGAGATTTCGACTTTATGACTGGCAAAAGTGACTGAATAGTTCACTCACGGATATGGGTAATTTCATCGAAATATGTATACGGATTTCATGTTCTGGGCTAGCAACCGCATAAAATATCCAATAACATTCGGCCAAGCTCTTACAGCTGATTAATAGAATTGACACATATGTGTTACAATAGTCCCAGGGGCGCAAGTAAGTCTCACGTGAACTCCAATCCAACATAGATGCTCAAAATATATTTATCGTAGCATTTCATCAACGTAATTTACACATTTCGAGTGTACATTCTAGTAACAGTATCACTAGTGCTTTTTTCGCCATACTTTCATGCATCTCTACCGAATTGCATGATGTAAAGAATCGCTAAATGTGGGTCTGGTGCAAATTAAACATCAAAGTTTCAGACCAAGTGTCCTAGAATCTTTGCCGTTATTCCACGCGGAACACAGGTTCTGTCGACGGACTTGACAAACCTCTTAAATATTTTTCAAAATTCCATCTGCAGCCTACTGATTGGCCCAAACAACTTTTTGTCAGTCGTTATTTGATCCCAACAGATCGCAGAATGGAATTCAACCAGCTTTGTAGAGTGGAACGTTTTATGAACGAGCCGCGGTAAAATCAGTTTATCAATTTTTCGAGTACATCCAATGTTAAGAGCACATGTCGGAGTAACT
>JAPYYZ010004262.1:0-10741 GCA_030522705.1 Eretmocerus eremicus
GGCAACATTCCTGATCGTTTTTGTAATCTGGTTTTAACAATAAAAAGTGTCTTGATGTTTTATGATGACCTCCGATTTGAGAGGAGCTATCTTCCAACAGGTAAAATCATCCAAAATATGCTCGAGAATTTTTTTGCAATCATCAGGATGTTACTAGGTAAAAATGATCATCCAACTGCACTTCAGTTCAGAAAAGCATATCAACATGCTGTTGTTACAACTCTGATAAAACCTCTGCCTGGAGCGAACTGTAGAGGAGATGAGTCCCTTACTCTCTTAGATAGTATTTCATCAATTGCTGTCGATAAGAGTGATATCACAGAAGAGCTCGAAAGTCATGTACAGGCTAGGATTGAAGCTTGGGCTAATGCCGAAATTTTTGATGATTTTTTGACTGAAAAAGATGCTTGCCGACAAGTTAGTGTTCAAAATGATTCAAATGAATCGATCGAGTCACCTTCTGAGCAGGATGACTCTCTTCTAGAGAAATGTACCATGAAGTACGTTGCAGGGTATCTTTATTTCAAATGTTGGAATAAATTCAAATGTGAAGAGTGCAAAAAAACTTTGTCACTTGATAACCAAGACATCCAGAGTTGCGAAGACTTGTTGATTTTCTGGAAGGCTTACAGCGTGCCTGGTAAAGAGTGTGGAAATTTGAAAATCCCTTCACAGAACTTTTTCTCTGTAATCTTAACTTGCTATGATGTCTTTAAAATTGAATTCGATAATTTCAAGACAGAGTACAACATAGTCTCAATTATCTCAAGATTGATGACGAAAAAGATTGAGATTGAACATGCTAATTTCTGGAGCTCCGAAACATGTACTAATCATAGACAGTATATCATAAAGTTATTTGTTCAACTTCACATTGACTATCGTCTCAAATGGCTTTCGCATGATTATAGGGATAGAAAAAAATCCTCAAACACTTCTGGCGGGGTTAAACCTTGTCGAAAATTTCAAAAATTGCCACGTTAGATCGAGCCATTGAGTCACTTGCATCACATTACGGTTAGAGCATTGTAAATATAACTAGTGTAAGAATGGTTCGGATTGAACGGATAATGTTCTTCTAGTCTCCAAAAAATGATGATTCCAGATGGATGATCAATCAAAGTTTTCCGAACCTTTCGCTGAGGGGAAAATCGAGGTATAATACATACAGAGATTAGCTTTATATCTAAAGCTCATATTATCGTAACGAATCAGTCAAAATTAGCTGGACTAGTATAGTAATGTGTGTGTGTGTCATATATGTAATGGAGTTAGGAAGTAAGAGGAATAAATATGTCAAACATAATGTAACTGATAGTGAAGCATAATATAAGTTTTATCGACACTAAAGAATAACAAAAATATCGCCTTCGTTCATATTTCACGACTATTCAGAGAGAAATATCGGAGCCCTCACTGAAATTCTAGGCTCCCTCTCCAGCGCGCAATGGTATATTTTCAATTGTGCTTCTCCACAAAATGATAATCAATGGATTTTCTATTGACCTAGCGCATGCGAAAAATTTTGGAAATTTCTATTCTCATACTCATCATTCGTCAGGGTACAATGGTTTTTCAGTGTCTCAATAAATCTTTCCGCATTCATCCGGATACGCGGGAAGTGATCACAAATCCCTCGAATCCCGTCTTTTCCGTGCTCCTATGCCCCTTCCTCGTGCTATAAAAGGTAGCCCGCATCACTGGATTACTGTTCAGTAAATTCATCAGATAGAGTACGATTGTACGAAACAAAAGCGACTTTACCTCGTGACTCTCGTGAGACAATGCATTGATTAGCTCAGAGCAGGATTTCAAGAGCAAAATAGTACTTAGAGACTCGAGCATCCCTCTAATGATTATAAAAACTATTCCTTCGCGAAAATGATTGTAGTTTTTTTGCTGGAAAAAAGTCACGATTTTGGTGAGAAAAAAAACTTAATAGTCAATTGAATCGGGAAAGATCAAATTCACTGTACGATATATTGAGATATTCAGACTCAAGGATATTCATGGATGAATTCTTGGAGATTGGTCTTTTTCAAATTTCTATCTCGATTCTTCTCACTCGTTTATTTAATCCTCATTCTCCTAGATTCTTTAAAAAAAACATGGTTAATTAATTTAATAGACAATGAAAGAGTTGATGATGTGCGAAAATGCAAAATTTAGCAGAGCAACGCAGTATCTCAATGAATTGCCATTGACATAAAAATGTTTCCTTTCTCTTTCGAAAAGGATGTTATAATTGATTCAATCTTTATTCTTGTTCCACAGTTTTCATAACTTCCTCGTAATGAAGACGCCATTTTAAGTAGTGTGATTTTTCGCACCCATAATAAGTCTCGAACAACCAAAAAAGTCCACATTCATAATAAAAATTACTGCAAGAGACAGAATCTGATAAAAAAAAAGAGATCAACCGTGAAAAAAAAATATATTCCCTGGGAATCGAACCCAAGACACGTTCGTCGCATCTAGCGCCTAAGCCCGCACGGCTACGACGCCATTGAAGAATCTTGTGCAAAGATTGTATATAAGGTATTGGCCCCGACGAGGATTTGGATATTGACGTTTTTCTGTATTTACCTGGTTCAGGAGTTGTGCCCTTGCTCCAACATGCTCACCCGGCACTAATATGACTCGAGCAGAAAATTAGTTGTTTGAATATTTGCGTGAGAATTTACTTATATATAGCGAGCGTAGTGCCGAATGCCACACTTGGGTTACAGCTCGTTGCCGGTATGGTAGGATTCAGCGGCGAGAGTAGCGCCACTGCTCGTTGGGGAACATGAACTAACCCCGGGGGCTCCCCAAAACTGGCTTCAAAGATTTGTATGCAACCGACCTTCTAGTCATACTTCTATATTCTCTGGTCTCGGCAACGAGACTAGGGAAATCGAGCCTGGCTTCTCCCTGAAGGTACAGGGCCCTGGCTATTCTCAGCACTGTCTCCTTGTCAGTTGGTGCAGACTTGCCCTCCTGCGAGCAACTGGCTCATCACCACCACGTAGGGCATTCCCCATGGATCGCTGTTGACCGTGTTGCACAGGTCGACCCAACACTCCTGCTTGCTTGAGCGGATAGCGTTTCGGAGGAGCTTTTTCGCTGCTCTATGTGCCTCCTTGTCGGCTTCGGCTGTCGCGAGTCCACGTTTGCGTGATCGCTTCGCTCGTCTCCTTTTGGCATTGGCGTTTCTGCGGAGACACGCTATCAGTTCATTCCACCAGTGAACCTGCCTTCTGTGGAAGTAAGGTCGATTTCTGTGTGGCATGTAGGCATCGCAGGCTTGGGATATGACCCTTGTGACGTTGGCTACTATTTCGTCCGTCGAGTTTGCGGACTTGCCATCCAATGATCAGTGGCTTATCCCTCGCTCTCTTCCTTCCATCCAGCCTGAGGAGGATGTGCTGGTGGTCGCTGAGAGGTTCCGTATCCAAGATCTGCCATGTCGTAGTTCTTCGCGCGAGCGACGAACTGACAAATGTCAGGTCAAGAACGGAGGAAGGTGCATCTCGATGCCATGTCGCTCGTCCCACTTGGTTGAGCAGGACCAGGTCGAGCTGAGCCATGGTCACCGCCAATGCGATGCCGCGCTCATCTCCCGGTCCTCCGCTCCAGGCCGGTGATTTGGAGTTGAAGTCCACAGCAACCACCACGACTCCGTTCCACTGCTCCAGGCTGTTTTCGAGCTCTTTTAGCTCGCAGCGGAAATCATTCATCGTTGCGTTGGGTGAATAGTGATAACTAAAGACCGCAACGTCGCCGATGATTCTGCGAGCGTAGCTTTTCCCTCTCGTCGGTCGCTCGGCGTCGATGAGCGAGGCATTCCGAATTTGGACGGCCGCCGCATCATCCATATCATGTGTGGTCCTGACGCTATCCCGCCTGAGGTTCTGCTCTGAGATGATCAGTATGTCCACTCCCAGTCTCGTAACTTCTGCCTAGAGGAGGTCACGGGCGTCTCTGCACCTGTGGAGGTCCGCTTGCAGGAAACTATTCATCTCCACGTTCGTTCTTGTTTTTTTCCTGCTGTCGTCGCCTGCTGGTAAGCCTTGCAGCACAGCATCCCAGACCTGTGGTTGGAGTCCTCCTGCAAAGCTTCGCAGCTGAGGCACTTGTGCTCCTCAGAAGAGCAGGCAGCCGCTCTATGCCCCTCCTAGCCGCAGTTGGAACAGCGCTTAGGCCGCCTCTCTCGCTCCTTATTACACTTTGCTGACGAGTGCCCATGCTGGAGGAAGTTGTAGCATCTCGGAATCCTTCCTTTCTCACGGATCCTGGCGATTACGTAGTCGATCCGTATCTTCCCCTTGTTCATGAGTGGTCTGGCTAGCTCAGCTGGGACGGTGATCACCGCAGTCTGGGTTCTTCTGAACCCTGGGCGTATGGTCCTTGCAGTGATACTCCCAGCATGTTCCTCTCGTAGCTCTGCCACGAGGGCTGCCTTCACCTCCTGCAATGTGCTGACACCGTCAATGTCAAGCACTTCGAGGGTGACAGTCGGGAAGAGCCTTCTCACCTCGCCTCAATCCTGGATGTGTGACGGCGGAGCAATCTCATCTCTCTGAAATTTTCCTCCGTTTTCTCACAAATCTACGTTATTCCGACGCGTACGAAACATTTCACATTGCTCCCGATGTTTGCGCCAAGGCCCGCGCGACAACTGGTGGAACTTTCTCCACCGGATATTTTGACCCATGAATTCAAGCTGAATCTTAAGCACATGTGATTCATGAATACTTCTTGGTGCTCGCTTATCGGCCAGTGATGTAGTGTGCCCTGCATTCTCCCACTCCTCCATAGAGCGTATATTACGCAATGTCATAAAGATAACAGTGCGTGCGCTCCTCATAGGCGAGATTGAATGAATGTATTCGAGTGTTTTTAGATATGAGCTAGATATAGTCCAAAGCGCGTTGACCTCAATACAAAGAGAACCAATCAGGCGATGCCACATAGCTGCATATTCCGAAAGAGAGAGAGATCTTCCCTCCTCGCCATCAAAAATAGTGAAGCTACGGAATATCTGTGAGGCGTCGCTACACCAGTCTTCAAGTCGGCTTCGAGCCGTCGAGTCGTGCTCGCCCATGCGGGCGAGTCTTATTCATTCACATTCGTCTCATTTCATATTGGAAATTCGACTTTCATTTTCTATTTGTTGTCAATCACTGAATTGGATTCAATGAATAATTGTCACTGTTTTCACTATGTTCCCAGTACTATTTTACTCTTAATTCAATCTTCAACGATCCCTTTCTCAAATCATTCAAAATTCAAAGAAGTTCAAGTCCGCCACAGGCCACCACCAGGTGAAAGTAATTCATCACTTCAATCACTGAGAATTTTGTTGAGCTCATAAAACAAGCGACTGGCTCTTCTGGGAACTGCTCTTATACCGTGTTAGCGGTTGAAG
Organism: Eretmocerus eremicus; assembly: GCA_030522705.1. Classification (NCBI taxonomy): domain Eukaryota; kingdom Metazoa; phylum Arthropoda; class Insecta; order Hymenoptera; family Aphelinidae; genus Eretmocerus; species Eretmocerus eremicus. The sequence goes on from JAPYYZ010004262.1 coordinate 5,411, forward strand.
TCAATTTCCAGTTGTAGAAGTCAAGGTAAATGACAACTATGGATTGTCGTACTGAACACGACGGTCCCTAGTTGGAATTTATCCTAAAATTTTCGCGCGCAATCAGCAATACTAACATTGAATGACGCTTTCTCCACGACTGAGTCCCGAACTATTCGTGATCGCACGACACTCAAAAATCAGTCGAAAGTCGGAAAAAACCGACGTAACAGATGGCTCCCTCACGGCAATCTCCACGAAGTCCGCCTCGACCCCTTTTCGCAGCTCTATGGGCACGAAGACATGTATGTATCTATCCATCTATCTTTTTTTTCTCTATGGTGGTCAATGAGGTTAATCTGCTCGCAGACGTTGTGACGGGTTGCGCCTCTGGGTTTGCACAGAGCACGGCACCGTCTAAACCCCCCCACTACTGAGGGTAACATCCACCATTTCATAACCAACCCACCCTGGAACCGCCATCGCATTATTCCAGGGTGGGAGGAGCGTCACGCGCTACGGAAGCATGTTTCTCTGGATCTTCAGCTCTTCTCCCTCCTCTTCAGGTCACCCGGTGTTGATTACTCTTCAGGTCTTCGGTGTTAGCAATTCAACGCCACTTGCCTGGCGCTGCAATGCCCATTCGCTCTCTTCTTTTTGGATGATCGCCGTCTTGATGAAGTCGGCGATCTTAATCCACGTCGTTTCATTGCGGAGCATGGTTGGGATGGAGTTTTCAGGTGTCAGCTGAGCTCCGAGCCAAACCATCATCCCCGCTCTCTCTAAACTCGTATCTTTGCACCGGAAGAGTGCGTGTTCCGCGTCGTCCAAGTCGGCCCCACTTATCTGGCAGACCGGAGTTTCCCTCTCTTGAAACGGCTCCAGGTACTCCCCGAAGCAGCCATGCGCGCTCATCGCCTGCGTCAGCCAGTATTCCAACTCCCCATGGGGCCGATCGATCTACCTGGCTATGTTGGAGTTCAGTCGGCTCGTCCAGCGACTCTTGATTGGACTTCCCCACTCCTCCTGCCATTCCTCCACTGTCTTCCATCCGTTCGACTTCTCGGATGAGGGCCTTCCGGGTCGGGTTCAACTCTACATCGTCGTTCTTAAGGGTTTCTTGACACTCCCATATTCGCCCTCTCTCAGCAACTAGCAGGCGAGTTGTTGGCGTACCTGCTAGTACGCACGCTGCGTCATAGGACACGGTGCAGTAGGCGCTGATCATCCGGAGCGCGAGACGCCACTGGACTGGGCCTAGCTTCCCATGAATCTATCAAGGGATATCTCTCTCTCTCTCTCTCTCTCTCTCTCTCTCTCTCTCTCTCTCTCTCTCTCAAGATCCCTCCCACAATCTTTTTGGGGTGGCTGAGTCGTGGGTGGATGACTTCGTTGATGATAGTCTCGCTTAGATCCCTGGTTTTTCATTATTGCGACAAGATCGCAAAGGGGGAGGTGAAGGATTTGCTTTGTACGTCCGCAACGATTTTGAAGTCAAAATATTGACCTCATCTAATACTCTTGGCCCAGGGAAACCTGGCCTGCCTGAATTTTTTTTTGTAGCGTACAGCAGGGCGGCTCTCCACCGATCTTGACCGGAGTAGTTCACAGACCCCCTAAGATTGCCGTGCAGAGGGATGATGGGGTATTCGGCTCGTTACGTCATTTGTGTGGTGATTTTAGTCATGAAATTATAATGGGGAATCTGAACGCGGAGCTGTTGGATGCGAATCATCCTGACACAAAGACACTTACTGCACTGACGGAAAAACTGTCCCTAGAGATTGTGCAGCATGGCCCGACTCACCAGCATAACCCCAATGTGTCTCGCACATGGATTGTCACATGTGCATCGAAGAGTACGACACAATTATTGACTTCTTTAATAGGTTACTGCCCGGTCTTGGCTAGCACGTGGTCATTGATGTCATCATTAACATCTCTACTCCCGCTCCGCCAAGAAATTCCTTTACCTATAGGGATTTCCGTAACATCAGTCCGGAGCGGTTGAATGATCGCTCGCTACGCTGTGACTGGACAGCCCTAGATAATGCTGGAACCAGTTCGGGAGACGCTATAAACTGTCTGAATGAAAATTGGAGAACTGTTTTGGATAAATCGGCGCCTGGAAAAACGGTTCCACCCTTAAAAGTGATGCTCCTTGGATTGATCCTGAATTGAGAGCGCTCATGAAAAAGCAAGATGCGGCACGCAGGTGCGTAGGAGCGAGATCAAAGCAACAAGCGCAGGTGTCTCCGGCTTCGAAATGAGTACTATCGGCTCAGCAAGGAGGTCAACGTGCGCGAAGAGCAGGAGCGTCATCTTCCTCTTCAAAATCATCTCTCTGGCGCTCTAGACCAGAACAAGAACATATGAAAGGAAATGCGCAACCTCGGCCTCTCGCCCAAGAGCAGAGAGGAGGAACTCCATGGGTTCACACCGGATGAGTTGAACGCTTACTTTGTGGGGGTCACCATCTCGCCCCACGAAAATATTGAAAAAGCAATGGACAAAATTGACTTGGCCACAGAGCAGGGCTTCAAGTTCAAGGCCACGAATTTCAATGAAGTAGTCCTTGCCATCTAACATTTTCCCCCGCCGACCCGCGGAACGGATGGGGCCCCTCAAAGCGTGATCGCGAAGGCTCTGTCGGCCATAGGTGATCTTATTGTACATATTCTCAACTCCTCTTCTGCTCACGGAATTTTTCCTGAGGCTTGGGAGCAAGCACAGCTGATTGCACTGAAGGAAGCTACAGCTTCATCAGTGGCCTCGGACTTCCGTCCTATTGCACTGCTGTGCTTCCTCTCCAAGGTTCTGGAAAAAAAGCCCATGACCAAATCACGGAGCATTCCAAGAATACAAATCTACTTGATCGCTTCCAGACTGGTTTCAAGCAACACCACAGCACCCAGACAGCTCTGCTGAAGTTAACCGTTGACATCCGAGTAGGTATTGATAGGAAAAAGATCATCTCTCTACTACTGTTTGACTTTAGTGAAGCTTTTGACACAATTTCACCATCCAAGTTATTGAGTGAACTACGACATGTGGGTTTCTCCAGATCGGTACTTCTGTGGATAAAATCATATTTGCAAGGTCGCACCCAAATCGTCACATCAAAAAATGGTGATTCTGATTGGCTCACTACCAATCTGGGTGCTCTACAGGGTTCCGTTCTCGGGCCTCTACAATTGAGCTTGTACGTCAACGATTTGCCTGAGTTGTGAGATGAGGAGTCGGTAAGCCATCTCTCCTACGCAGACGACCTCCAAATCGATCTACACGTGGACAAAAAGAACAACAAAGAGGGTATTGCTCCATAAGGAGAATTAGGGCGACTTGTTGCTGGGTGGGCCGAGGGCTCTGGCCTGCGTCTCAGCGCTGGCAAGACCGAGGCGATCTCCTTTTATTCTGAGAGGAACGTAAGAGACCTGCAAAAGATGGACTTGCCAGGGGTTGAGATGCAGGACGGGGTATTCGTTCCTTTCAGTGACACGGTCGTGAGTCTCCGTGTGACATTGGACAGTAAATTGGCGTGGGAACTGCATATTAATCAAGTTACAAAGGAAGTAAACAAGGCTCTCTATAGCTCGCGGTTTATCAGGGCCTGTACTACTGAGACTCTCCGAATTCGACTGGTCGAGACCTCAGTCGGACCTCATCTGGACTACTGCGCGGTCGTGTACCTTGACGCCGCTGACGAACTGAGGACGCGGGTACAGAGACTAAGCAATTGATGTGTGAGATACATTTTCGGTGTTAGGAGAGACGAGCACGTCACCCCGTATAGAGGGCGCTTGGGTTGGTTGCGTACTGATTCGCGGAGAATGTATTTTGCAGCCCTCTTAATGGACAAGATTGTGCATATTAAAGAGCCTGGCTACCTGGATGCAATGTCCACCAGGTACCACTCCGAGTGCCCTCAGCGGGATGATGCAAAGGATCAGGAACTCAAATCTTCAAGGATGTGACTTGACTATGGCCAAAGATCTTTCCAGAGTCGAGGCGCTCGTCTTTGGAATTTTCTCGCTCCTGGCATTCGGCAAATACCGAGACTCTTGCTATTCAAAGGGGTGGTGAGAGAATTCCTGATGACGCTCCCCCTACAGAGGGCTGGTGTGGACGCTGGGCATTTTCTCAATCTATGAATATCATTTTACATGTTGGTGCTATTTTCATATTTTTCTGACTATGATTTCATACTATGGGTTCTTATCTTCGGTTCCTAAGCCCTCGCGTATTATGTGTATTTTTTAGTATGAAACGACTAGTCTCACTTGTGATCCTACTGACATCCTTGCCCAAATGACTCTATGACGGACATATTTGTAAGCATATTGTATTTTCATATTGAATGGTCTTTTTTTTGCTTCTGTGCGATCGGAGGGTATATTTATCCATCTATCTATCTCTCTTCCCCCCCCCCCCTCTCTTTCTCTAACCTTTCTCTCTCTCTCTGCCTCTTTCTCTCTCCCACTCTCTCTCTCTCTCTCTCTCTCTCTCTCTCTCTATCTCTCCCGCCCTCTCTCTCCCTCTCTCTCTCTTTCTCTCTCTCTCATGGGGCTGGGGAGATGTCTGCGACGCGCTAAGCGAATTCAACCGGGTTTCCTCCCCGAAATAGGTCTAGCAGCTCGCGCATTCTACCGGCTTGCGTGGTTCAACCCTCCGACAGTCGCCTAGCCAGGGGGGTGATGAGGGCCAAGCGCTCGGTCACCCATAACTATTCTACTGCTCACGACATCGAGCCGACATTGCTCGACCCGGAGACGCGGGCCCACGTGCCAGATCGTCAAATCTTAATCAATGAAATGCTCCCCCGTGAGAAATATAGAGAATTCATACGCTTGAGGTCACTGGCACGGGATTTGGGCATTAAATACATCTGGCACAGTGGGGGGCGTTTTTGGGTCAGGCGAAAAAATGGTGATCGGGCGCATGTGTTCGACTCCCTCGCCGATCTGCAGGTCATTCAAACGGCAAGCCGGAAGGCCCCAAGAAGCACTTCTGAGGCCTGGGGCAGCGCCCACAAATTTCCACCGATACGGCGCAGGGTGCCGTCCCGGTTGCAGAATTGGCGGGGACACCCTGACTAAGCACTACTGCTGGAAAGCTACGAGGAAGTGGTTGTTCCTTAAAGGCGGGGTTCCTCAATGTCAGCTCACTTCGAGATAAAATTGAGCCACTTCGCCAGCTCGTCGCTCAAGATCCCTCCTACCATCTTCTTGGGATGGCTGAGTCGTGGCTAGATGGGTTAGTGGATGACAGTCTCGTTCGGATCCCGGGGTTCTCACTGTTACGGCAAGACCGAAACAGGAATGGTGGTGGGGTTGCTCTGTATGTGCGCAATGA
>JAPYYZ010004263.1:0-10741 GCA_030522705.1 Eretmocerus eremicus
TGAAGAGCCCATGGGACAATCATGGGACCACCTGGGACCGGCATGGGACCTCGTGAGATGAGGCGCTAGGTACTGAAATGCCTCAATGGACGTCACGGGACGTCATGAGCCCTCATGGAGAGCCCATGGGACCCATTGAGAACCCATGAGACCATCATGGGACGAGCTGGGACCTGCATGGGACCTCGTGGAATGAGGCTGTAGGTACAAAAGAGCCTCGATGGACGTCATGGGGTGTTGGGACCTCATGGAAAGCCCATGGGACCCATGGAAAACTCATTGGACCATCCTGGGACCACTCGGGACCTGCATTGGACCTCGTGGAATGAGGCTCTAGGTACTGGAGGGCCGCAATGGACGTCATGGGTTGTCATGGGACCTCATGGAGAGCCGATCGAACTCATGGAAAACCGATGGGACTATCATGGGTTCACCTGGAACCTGCATGAGACCTCGTGAAATGAAGCTCTAGGTACTGGAGGGTCTCAGTGGACGTCATGGGACGTTGGGACCTCATGGGAAGCCCATGGGTCCTCATGGAAAGCCCATCGGACCCATAAAAAACCCATGGGACCATCATGGGACCATCTGAAACCTGCATGGGACCGCGTGGAATGAGGCTTTAGGTACTGAAGGGACTCAATGGGTGTCATGGGACGTCATGGGACCTCAAGGAAAGCTCATGGATCCCATGTGCTCCCCATGACGTCCCTTGAGGTCGTCCGTACGTGTAACCGCATTCCACGAGGTCCCATGCAGGTCCCAGGTGGTTCCATAATGGTCCCATGGGTTTCCCATGGGTCCCATTAGCTTTCCATGAGGTCCCATGACGTCTCATGACGTCCATTGAGGCCCTCCAGTACCTAGAGTCTCATTTCACGAAGTCCCATGCAGTTCCCGGGGTTGTCCCATAATGGTCCCATGAGTAATCTATGAGTCCCATGGGCTTTTTATGAGGTTCCATGACTTCCTATGGCGTCCATCGGGGCCTCCAGTACATAGAGCCTCATTTTACGAGGTCTTATGCAGGTCCCAGGTGGTCCCATGACGGTCCCACGGATTCCTCATGGGTCCCATGGATTTCCCATGAGGTCCCATGACGTCCCTTGCTGTCCTTCAGTACGTAGAATCTCATTTAACGATGTCCCATGCAGGTCCCAGGTCGTCCCATGATGGTCCCATGGGCTTCCCATGACGTCCTACGACGTCCCTCGAGGTCCTCAAGTACGCAGAGCCTCATTTCACGAGGTCCCATGCAGGTCCCAGGTGGTTCCCTGATGGCCCCATGGGTCTTTCTTGGGTCCCATGGGCTTTTCATGGGTCCCATGGGCTTCCCATGACGTCCGTGGAGGTCTCCGGTACGTAGAGCCTCATTCACGAGGTCCCATGCAGGTCCCAAGTGGTCCTATGATGGTCCCATGGGTTTTCCATGGGTCCCATGGGCTCCCCATGAGGTCCCATGACGTCCCATGACGTCCCTTGAGGTGCTCCAGTACCGAGAGCCTCATTCCACGAGGTCCCATGCAGGTCCCAGGTGGTTCCATAATGGACCCATGGATTCCCCATGGGTTCCATTAGCTCTCCATGAGGTCCCATGACGTCTCATGAGGTCCATTGAGGCCCTCCAGTACCTAGAGTCTTATTTCACGAGGTCTCATGCAGGTCCCGGTTGATCCCATAATGGTCCCATGGGTTTCTTATGGGTCCCATGGGCTTTTTATGAGGTTCCATGACGTCCTATGACGTCCATCGAGGCCCTGAGTACCTAGAGCCTCATTTTACGTGGTCTTATGCAGGTCTCAGGTGGTTCCATGATGGTCCCACAGATTTCTCATGGGTCCCATGGGCTTCCCATGAGGTCCCATGACGTCCCATGACGTCCCTTGCTGTCCTCCAGTACGTGAAGTCTCATTCAACGAGGTCCCATGCAGGTCCCATGTCGTCCCATAATGGTCCCATGGATTTTCCAAGGGTCCCATGGGCTTCCCATGACGTCCCATGACGTCCCTCAAGGTCCTCAAGTACGCAGAGCCTCATTTCACGAGGTCCCATGCAGGTCCCAGGTGGCCCTATGATGGTCCCATGGGTTCTCCATGGGTCCCATGGGCTCCATATGAGGTCCCATGACGTCCCATGACGTCCCTTGAGGTGCTCTAGTACCTAGAGCCTCATTCCACGAGGTCCTATGCAGGTCCCAGGTGGTCCCATGATGGCCCCATGGGTTTTTCATGGGTCCCATGGGCCGTCCCTGAGGTCCCGTCACGTCCCATGACGTCCCTCGAGGTCCTTCCGTACCTAGAGCCTTATTGCACGAGGTCCCACGCAGGCCCCAGGAGGTCCCAGGTGGTCCCATGATGGTACCATGGGGTTTTCATGGGTCGCATGAGGTCCCACGTTGATCATAAGATCCCTCGGCACCCAGAACCATACCACGAGGTCCCATTGAGGCCCCACGGTGGTCTCCTGGGCGTCCCAGGGCGGTCCCAGTCTCTCACTGGGATCCCAATGAGATCCCAGTGAGATCCCAGTGGGATCCCATGAAGTCCTCTTCAGCAGGGCGTTAGCTTCAGAAGCCCTTATGTGAGATTTAGAAGTAGAATAATGAGTTTAGTTGAATAAATGCTAGTTTTTCCGATTATAGAAATTCAGAAGAGATGTTTACATCCAATGTTCCAGATATTTTACTGTAGACAGTGCCGAACCAGAATCAAGCTGAAGAGGTGAATTTAGAGGAGTAGCAGAGGCGCAATTCATACATCAATCCATGCAGAGGAAGGGATTGTTGAAATTCTCCACATGAATCTGTGTGGAACACTGTGCGCGCAAAGGCATCTGCCTCGAAGCAGACTGTCCTTCTCTTCTTATTCGCCTCGTTTGCTGGTCACCGAGGCTACAAACAGCTGTTGGCCCGATCGCCATAGTTCGCCCTTCACTTCTCCTAGTTGAGCCGCAGCGACAACAACAGCATATCAACGCATACATAACCTCTCGAGTCCTTGCTCTATTTTGATTCTGATAGTTCAATATACTAGAAGCTCAATTTGTTTATTATAATTGTTCTGACTAGTTGATCTAATAAATAGCATCGTTGTGTTATGTTGAGTGAAGTGGAGGTGTTTAAGTTCTCATCTCGCCTTTGAGCAAAGCTGCGCCAGTTTGATAACCTTTGTTTGATTTGATCTGGAGGAAAATCTCATGTTCGCGAGTAATAAAAATATGAAAATTATTCATACTCAATTACCATGTGTGCGTTGGTGAATATAATCACCTCTTCCGATCACGGCTCAGAGTGAATAGACGTATCAGTTGGCTTACATGCTTGGCTTATGATTGACTCGGCTGCTTTGTTCCTGTATCCTCCAACGCACGCAGGCATTCTGTCTCATTTTCTCGCATGACAAATTAACGCACCGCTTCCTATCTTTGAATTATTATTTGGCCAACAACGAGGACATCGATGGAGAGCTCGAATCGAGTCGAGCTGAAATGTCAGTGGGCTAGCTGCAGAAGCCCATGAAAAAGTAGGTCTCGTCGTTGGGCCGTGAGATCTTCTAATATAACCTCCATATCCTATAGAACAAGGTCACGCATAAGAAAAACAACCTTGCAAAGGGTTTATTGGAGTCAGCCGGGATCAATACTGGAGCTCTGCAAAAGGCTCTTGAGGGTTTCGAAACTCTTTTGTTGTTCCTCTCCCCATTCAAACTTCTTGTTCTTTGACAGCGAGTCGTTCATTGGTTTAGTTTTCTTAGAGAAATCTTTGGTGGATCTTCGATAATAGTTTGCAAGCCCTAAGGACGATTTCATATTCTCCTGCGTTTTTGGTACAGGGAAGTTTCTTACAGCATCTAACTCTGCGGGATCTGGTCTCAGTCCATGTTGATTGATTATGTGTCCCAGGTATTCGACCTCAGGTGTCAAAGATTCGCATTTCCTGGCTGGAGTTTCATTCCAGCGTTCGAAAGTAGTCTGAACACTTCGATGACCTTGGAAAGGTGTTCTCTAAGGAAATTTGAGGAAATTAGGATGTCATCTAGATACACTCAGATTTCAATTCGTTGCTGCCCTAACATGATGTGGTCCATGAGCCTCTGGAGAGTGGCTGATGCGTTGCACAAGCCGAATGGCACGCGAATCCATTCGAAAAGACCGAGAGGCGTTCGAAACGCAGTCTTGGCTCTATCTGAAGCTTCGACTTCTATTTGGTGGAAACCACTGACGAGATCGGAGACTGAAAAATACTTGGACTTGCTCATGCGTTCCAATATTTCCTGGATATTGGGTAAAGGATACGCGTCCGGTACTGTTTTCTCGTTTGATTTACTAAAATCGATGCCCAATCTGTATCTTTTCTTCCCATCTGGGCCCGGCTTCTTTGGTACGATCCAGAGTGGGCTAACCCATGGACTATTAGAGGGTTGAATAACGTTATCCTGTATGAGTTTGAAAATCTGTCCTCGTACTTCTTTGTGGAAGGACGGTGGATACCTGTATTGTTTGGCCGCTGTAGGTTCGTTATCGGTTGTAGGGATTTGATGTCGAACACGGAGAGATGGTAGAATTTCCTCATGATTCGTTTTGAATATTTACGTCCGTGCCGGCAATGATGGGATCGGAGTGAGAATTCTGTTATGAATTTGATTCGTTCTTTCCTAGGCAATTTGATGTGTGGCTCATCTGATTCGGGCCCTGAGTCGAAAAAATCTTCAGAGCCCCCGAGGTCGAGAGGTTCGAGCTCTTGAGGGGGTTTTTCCAGTGTAATATCATCATCTCATGTATCGATAGCCATAGCATAGCATGTTCCATTTGCGACAGTTACGGCAGCTCCTTCTGAGAATACCCCTTTCCTTGTATTGACTCGCGGTAAATATGCTTCGCCGTCTTCACAGTCGGCTCCTATTGGGATTGCTAATCCTCTCTTGGCTGGGACAGTGATTTGAAAAATATTCGTGGCGCCCGCCATATCTTCGCGGGCAATGCTATGGTGGTATGGTGATTCTTTCCATTCATTACACATCCACACAAAAAGAAAAAGTTCTGACCAAACTCGCAGGCTATGATAACTTCATGTTTCTGGGGTCGCTGAATCCGAATCCAGGGTCAGTTTGGTCCCAGCACGTCGAGATTTTAACATAACCTCAAAAAACCATGCTTTTACGAAAGCACTCGGAGCTGGTAATCAGGCTATACCAACTTCTCCATAATCTCCATGTTTTTGAGGTCGCTGAATCCAAATCCGGGGTCATCTTGGTCCCAGCAGTTCAAGATTCTGACATAACCTCAAAACACCTTCATTTTACGAGAGTACTCGGAGCTGGTGATCAGATCACACTCATCCTCACAGTGTCCTTATGTTTTTGGGGTCGCTGAATCCGAACCCGGGGTCAGTTCGGTCTCAGCATGTTGAAATTCTGACATAACCTCAAAAACCCATGATTTCACAAGAGCACTCAGAGCTGGTTATCAGACCAGAATTACTTTCCCACTATCTCTATGTTTTCGGAGTCGCTGAGTCCGAATCCAGGGTCAATTCGGTCCCAGCATGTCGAGATTCTGATATAACCTCAAAGAATAGTGATCTTGTTCAAATACTCAGAGCTGGAAACCTCAATGCTAGTTACACTACACCAATCTTATACCTTTTGGACCACAGATAGCGATTCTGAAGCCCATTCGACTAGAACTGGTCATTTCCGCCACATGACCTTAGAATTGAGGACTCCACAAAGTGTGTCATAACCCCAAAAATCATGCTTCGCCAAAAAATATCATACGTGGAAGTCTGACAATACTACTTTCAAAGTTTTGGAGGTCACTGAGTTCAAATTTGAAGTCGGCCCACTCGAACAGATCAGACATCCGACATAACGTCAACAGACTGTAGTTGATGCAGTCAGTTGTGTTTTTGACTCAGGATCGTACGTTTTCAGCCACATATCAAAGTTATGGAACGTCGGAGATCAGACGAAAACGTGATAGCAGATATTGTCGGATGCTGAAGCAAGACTCACCAAAATATGACAAAACCTCCTACACTTGTAACAAAATTCATCACAAATCTCACATGGGCTCTATTCTCTCTTGATGCTATAGCGGATCCTCTTATCTTTGAAAGACCTATGCGAAGTCTTGCGTTTTCTGTTACCTTGCGGTAGGTCTCGCTTTATCATCCAACAAGAATCTGCCATCATGTTCTTGTCCCATCTCCCTTGATAACGAGTTTCCATAACCTTGATATCTTGGTGGAAACGTTCACCCTGCTCCTTGCTAACGTCCCCGCAATTTTCTGGGAATTCATCTAGATGTTCATCCGGAAAATGGAGCTTAAGGCTCATATTAGATCCTAGATTCTTGGAATCCCTTACCATCTTCGTGACAATCCTTCTATAATGTGGGCTTCTTCCATTACCCAAGGAGTTATTTGATACACCCTCGAAACTCTCCCATGCTGCTCTTTCAAGTGCAGTCATCACATCAACGAAATTCGGGTTTCTGAACATGGTGCGGATTTGTGGTCCGCCAAAAACTCCTTGCTTTATTTTTTCTCGCGAAATCTTTGGAAACTTTTGTACAAGATATTGATAGCATTCACCTCCTCTGTCCAAGGATTTCACCCATTGTTCCATAAGGCCAAGTTTTATGTGTAGAGGAGAAACAAGAATTCTGGACGGATCAACAAAAGGCTCCTTGATGACGTTAGCAGAACCCGGACTCAATGAGGACCTCCTCTCCCACTGCTTTGTCTTTTTGTAATGGTCCCCTCTATCTTTGCTATCCCACAAACATTTATAGCAGGGGTTCTTCAAGTACCCTGATTGCTGTTCCAGACGCATCGTTATGATCATTAAATCGCCACAAATCTGCCATGAATGCTCTCCATACTTGATTTTTCCCAGAAGTATCTTCGAATTGTCATGATGCTCCTTCATTACTGTTGAATGAACGATTGGCACTAGAGCATATACGTTCATGTTGTGGAGTGAGACTGCCTTGATACTTCGTTTGGACGAGTCTATGAAGAGTTGCCAATCAGAGGCTTCGTACAAATTTGGTTTCAACTCGTTAATGACACCCTTAACATCTGTACAATACACCAATCCTAAGTCCACATCTTTCACAAGATACTTGCGTAACTCTTTATCTCGATCTCGATATGGAGGATATTTAGTTTTAGGTTCTAAGAGATTCTTCTGTTTCAAAGATGAAGCCAAAAGCTCGGCTCCATCTTTGGGGAGCCCTAAGTCTCTAGTGAGGTCATTCAGTTCAAACTGAGATATCGAAGATGGTTTCTCCGATGCTTTGTGAGATGGCTCAAAATCTGAATCACTTGTGACGTCACCATCAGTAGGAAAAACTCCATTTTCTGATGAAGAGTACTCTTCATTTGATTCCACTGATTCCTTCCTTGCAGCAGCATTTTCGGCCTGTGTTTCACATGTCCGTCCCCTAACCATATCCGGAACAGTCACCGATTACACATGTCGATGAGCAATTCCATATATATTCTTAGGATTGTAGCCTTCGACATTATTAATACGGAAATAACAATCTCTTGAGCTCGCACATTCCCCCCAAATCGCAGGATTAGAAGATTTTATGGCGTTCCTATTCTTCCCCTTCTTCTATCGGGACAGCATGGTTCTGCAAGCGTTGCGAATCATGGACGAGGCCCAAATATTACTCTGATGAATTTTCAACTCGAAGACCTCTTTGTACGATTCACAGATGTTTTTGTCAATCGGGACTCGCAGATTTCTTACCTCAAACTTAGAGCATATGAGACAAAAACTGTCACGATTGCCTCGACAATGGTGCTATCCCGATCGTTTCTCAGATCGTATCTTGTCGCACTAGATCCCACATCATCCAAGTCACCAACTGATGTGGAACTGCGGTCGCTGGATGACGACGACTGCGGGCCCGCTTTCTCACCCTGGCCAGTCGCCGATACTGAGGCTCCGACCCTCTGCATCGTAGAACACTTGCGTGCGTCTGCCATGACGGATTCATGCCATGGTCCAGGGACTTAGCCGGATAACGGGCTTGCTCCGTTGCCCGCCGTCACCACGGGGAGGTGCCCTGGACGCAGATGCACGCAAAATGAAGATCACTATCTGATTCTGGAATAATGAATTGTATGTTCATTAGGATACTGGGTAAGAGTGTAGTCAGAAATACAAGAGTCGACTGGCGATGCTGGTACTGCTCGGCCCTCTTGAATGGTGCAGATGTCTTATCTTCTTGCGGGTTGGGTGGGTAGCCATCTAGTGGCAAAAGATGGTAGCGCCAGATAGGCTATGAGGTAATCTGAGCGCATTCTCCTGATTCCAAACCTGACTAATGGAATTGCAAGCTCTTGTTTGTGACCCGAAGTTTTTAAGTTTCCTAGGTTCACATACTGACTCACTGAGATTGAATGGGCTCGAAATTCAGACGAAGGCAGCTATAAAGTATTGGTGTCGTATACATCCTTGATAAAATCCAAATCCATGCGTTAGAGCATAGCTTTTCGAGATTATGTAAGCATGCTGATCCCAGGAATTCCCACAGATTTGATATCAATTCAGTTTATGTTGATGGAGGTACTTGCTGGGATTGATTCTCCGCGGAATTTGGATTCAGCGACCCGAAAAACTCACAGCTTGTGTATTCTCATCTCCAGCTCCAAACATCTCCATCAAACCGTGGTTTTTTTGAGGTTATGTCAGAATTTCGAAATGCTTGGACCAGAATGACTCCGGATTCGGATTCAGCGACCCCAAAAACGTAGAGATAGTAGAAACCGACTATGGTCTGATTACCAGCTCCGAGTGCTCTCGTAGAATCATGGGTTTTTGTGGTGATCTCAGAATTTCAACATGCTGAGACCAAACTGACCCCGGATTCGGATTCAGCGACCCCATAAACACATAGAAATTATTACATTATGGAAAAGTTGGTATAACCTGATTACCAACTCCGAGTACTTTCGTCAAAGCATGGTTTCTTGAGGTTATGTCCAAATCTCGACGTGCTGGAACCGAACTGACCCCGGATTCGGATTCAGCGACTCCGAGAACATGAAGGTATCATAGTCTGCGAGTTAGGTCAGAACTTTTTCTTTTTGTGTGGATGTGTTATCAAAGCAATTAGATGGTATCTCAGTTACTTGGGTTACACGCGTTTTGGGTGGTAACGCTGAGCTATTTGCATGTGACTCCATGTCGTCTGTACTAGATGTCAGCGGCCCGGGCAGGTTTGAATCGTTTCCGAGTGAGATATTGTCAACAGGTAATGCATCTTTAGATTACAACGTGTTTTTTGTCTGTGATAGAGTTTCGGGACCAGAGTTCCCGTTCGTTTTGTGGAAGTGATGTCGAATGTCGTTCGGTCTTCGGTTGGGTGGCATTATCGTATCAATTATCGGATAGAAGAAGATCTGATCTTCGTCTATATCAGTATCTTCGTCCTCAGAGGAGTTTAGGTTAGGTTTCGGAGGTAGGAGAGCGATTGGGGCTTCTCTGTCCCCTTCAAAAGATATTAAGTTTTTGTCAAATAGAATCCAAGCTCCGTATTTTCGAAAGTACTTTGAACCTTAAATGATATCATATTTTACTACACATTCAAAGGGAAGAGTAGTTAGCCCGATTCCTTTACCAAATATACAAGTTTTGATCACTTCGATCGTGAGAATAGGTTTCGCGGGAACTCCGGTGATTCGAATTACTCGCGATGCGTCCAGTTTGACATGGTTTCCCAAGCAGCTCAATTGGATTGTACAGATACCCGCTCTGGTATCTAAGTAAACGAACCCGGTTTCTGCAGAGAGGATATCGTGTTCGATTTCGATCATTGGTCCGATCCCTGGGTTTTTTGCGGTTTGTAGTTGCTCACGTTCATTATTTCCACTTGCAAAGTTAACCTGATCGCGGTCGTTCCTTAACTGCGGGCAGGCTGGGAGTTTAATGCTGCCCTCCAATTGGTTTTGTCGATTGAGGGTTACTTTGAGGATTGGTGGGGTGCCATCCCTGATTGGGGTATGGGGCATAACTGGGATACATAGGTGGCTGAAATGGGTATGAGTTGTATCGGTGATACCCTTTGTTTAGAGATTTGCTTCATTATCTCAGTTTGAAAGGTGAAAATGGAATCTATATGTTTTCGATTATCAAGAATACTTCATTTCAAAGACCAAATGCATTATATTCCTAACTTCATCCAAACAATCATTAGTTCCGCGCCGTGACCGTCTGTTGACGTGTCACGGCCACTCTCAATTCTCGCCAGTTCCGCCCCAGGCTCACTCTCTTCCGTCGGCCACGCTAACGCAAGCATCTTGCTCCGCGATTCTGCATAGTACTTCAAGACAATATGAGTACTGAGTGACTTGAAGTGAATTATTCCTGAATTCACCCGCTATGCCTGATCTAAAGGAAGTAAATCCAAATTTCGTGACGTGGTAAATGAATCACCAGTCCAAACTATTTATTTATTGTCGGACTCCGGCCGTAAACGCAGATCTCGCGCGCGAACGGCGACACGCCTCGCAATTCTCAGCAGCAGCTTCCCTCGTACTCGGCCGACCTACCTTATGCACCTGAAAAAGCGAAAGGGGAGTGGGAGGGGCAACTACGTAAAATTACACTCACGTGGGTGATTTTTGATCACAATTCGGCCTATATTCTGAAACGGTTTCTCTTTCGCGGCGGTACATCAAGTTCCACATATGATAAGAATAACGCGACAATATCTCTCATTAACG
>JAPYYZ010004264.1:0-15563 GCA_030522705.1 Eretmocerus eremicus
GAAGGTATTCTGTTTGCAGCAAAATTCAATTTCCAGCGTCGCAATATGCCAGCCAAAGTCAATACCAATTAATTCTTCTGCTGAATACGCCATAGCATATGTGGTCAACATCGTACACCCGAAAAAAGAAAAACGCCACATTTCTAATCCGCCTTCGACGGGAAATTATGCGCCTTCGTTGGGAAAGCTCCCCATCTCAGCAACAAAAAAAACACCGCGTGTGGGTATAGCAAAGTATTATGAATTTCTATCGTAAGGAATCATTTTCCAGTGTCAAAGGCAAACTTAGAAACCGAATATTTAGTGGACAAAATTCATTGGAAATAAGGATGTACTGAGTGGTTCAACAAGAGTTTCAGAAACTGGTATTTTGTAATGACAACACGAGCAAAAATTGGTATGTACGTAAAACGAAAATTTCAAAACATGTGATCAATGTGACCCTCGTGAGTTACCCACATTACATCTAGTACATTCTGATGGCATATCTATTCGTTGATCGGTTGCACGGTATAAGCTGCTAAAGAACTATTTGCAAAAAAGCTCATCAACCCTTCTCTACACACTCAACATATTATGAGGTCATGATGCCCGATTACAATTCAGGGATCAACTTTCTTCAATCGTTCTCTTTCCAGCACATGCCGTAATCAAAGACCGTTATAAAGAATTTCAAGATAACTCACTTTTTTTCGAGCGAGAGCATTTTCGAGTCAAGATCTGATTCGTCTTTCACCACCTACTATACTTGATTGAGCTTTGCTGCACATCTCAATCTGAGGGGAAAAATGTGGACGGGGGAAAGGGGTCTGTCACTACAATTATGTTTTTCGGAAACCTAAAAGGCGAGACATTAGTTTGGGCAAGTGAGGGATTACTTTCGCTGGTGAGCTTTTCTCCAGACTGCTTCTGAGGCTCTAACTTGAGTGTCGTATTTTGACATGTTCAATAAATATTGAAGAGAAACGCAGAGGGTAGTTATTCCCAACGGCCATAGTTTTAAGGCAAGCTATTCAGTCCCAATCCGGCCGCTTCTATAGAAGGAATCAAAATCCATGATAATTTTTCGTTCTACTTGCCGCTCATCATTTCGATAAATTGCGCATCCCGAACAGCTGACAAGAAGGAGTGTGCAGTTTCGCACAATCGCGTTTCAAAAATATCAATTTTTTCAATTCGTTAGAAGATGAAACGTGTAACATTTGATATTTTAGTGAAAAATGATCCATCGATAAAAATGCGATAAAGTTGCCGCGATTGCATGTAGCTGCAATACTTAATCAAAGTTGTCGATTTTTTCAATTTCTCAAATGCATAAAGAAATAAATATGGAAAAAGTTGAGATTCTATGGTTCAAGTTTTTGATGTTGAGTGATGATCATTGAAGGGTGCATGAATGGAAATTCAAGTGTGGGGTTGGTACCAGAGCTCAAATATAGGAAATCTCATTTAGTAATGATAATTACATAAAAGAGAAAATGAATTTGAAAAAAACATAATAATATGGTGCTAAAGAACAAAACATGGCTGAAATAGTTCTGAAATTTTCCAAAATTTGATAATACACATTCATGCATCAAGACTGTGTTCATTTTTAGCAACACCGAAAGGAAAATATGAATGTTCTTTATGAGTATCATGACAGTTAAATGATAAACATGATGAAATGATAAGCATTTAAAATTATTTAATTTCTATTATTTCAATCCACATGCACATTCCATAAGTGTCTGAAACTTTACTTTTTTAGTGGGAATGAAAGACTGCATTGTAGAAATCTCCTGGACAAGATAAGCCACACACCAAGGAACTTTCCATCATTCTTCAACGAACAGATGGAAATGATTCATTGTTGATTGGCAGCATGTTTTGGATGTTGTCCCAGAACAGATATCCAACCTAAAAACAACCCCATTAACTCATTGTTTGATTCATTAATCATATTTTATAGGCACTAGAATAGCTGAAGATCTATTCAGAACCATTGTGATGGATTCTTGCAAGATAATGGAACAAGGGTTGTTAGAAGATCTTGAGCATAATGTTGATCACCACATGAATCCAGTGAATAAGAATCATAGATTCAATTCCTCAAGACCTCTACTATTCAAATTCAATCAACTTTGATGATTCATAAATTCAGATGGATATAATTACGTAAAACAAAAAACTCTGAGACTCTGACACTTGTGACTGGTAATATGACTCTGACATTGCTCCCCCATCAGATATGCAACAGGTTGCAAGCTTTCCCATGAACCTTATACAATTCAAGAGCTTGGGGGGGGTTTCTAAATCAACTTGTAACTCTTGTTTGGCTTTCATTTCATGTTTTCACAGAGAAAAGGATACTATGTCACCCAAATTATTCATCTTCCATCAGTCATCATTCTAATGAATTTCAAGAATTTACAGCAAATTTCCTTCATGTTTTTTTATGTGTCCTAAGAGCTATGGGTTTGTTAGTCAGGAACTTTTAATCTCTGAGAATATCTACTCAAATTGAATCTAACAATTGATAGTACTCACAGGGTATAGTTGAGTGGCTATTCAAGTATGGCTGAATTAGTTTTACATTCTACTAGATTGACAACCTGTTTCTGAGTGTGAGACTCACAAAAGAGTACCAAGACGGCAATCATAGGAGTAGTTCATGCAACTTTGAAAAACTATGGCTGAGCGCAAAGAGGAACAGAATGTACAAGATGTACAGAATAAAGAAGATTCTGTTGAAACTATGTTGGGTTTGCAAGAATTTACAATCCACCTAGCTCACAGTTGAATCACACACAAGCCAAAGTAGGGAATCAAGACAGCCACTGGGACATCGGCAGAACAACTCAGTCGCTATGCTTGTGCCTGCGACAACCCAGCAGTGAGCAGAGTTGGGCCTGCGAGTAGTCGACCTGTGCAGAGCAGGATCAGAAAATTTGTTCCTGCACACAGCTTATATAGTTAGACAGAAGTGCCAAGTTGCTCTGGCTAGGTGGGTAGGTAGGTCGAGAGCAAGGCAGCGAGCAGAGCTATAGCGCTACACTGTGTGAGGGAAAAAGGAGCATGAGCTACACAGAGCGCGAGCAGAGAATAAATGGCCAAGCTCGGAGTAGCGCAAGCGTGCGGCACTGCTCGGGTGGGTGTTTGGGTACATCGTGGGCACCGAAGTAAGAGCGCAGAGCCCAGCCTCGGCAGGAGCGAGCGCGACAACCCACATGGGCGCAGCAGCAGGCACGGGGCAGCATCGACAGCAGCCCCCGCGCAAGGGGTTGTATTAATATATGGTCAGCCGCACAAGCTCTGCTCCGATGTTGAAAATTACGTGACAGACGGACTCACTCACTCGGTGTATGGGCTCGCGAGCGCACTCACACTCCGCCGTCGGGTCTCTCCCTCCCCTCCGGCGAGGCTCGGTCTGTCTCTCTCTCTCGGTGTCGTCGTCGTCGTCGTCGGCTGTGCGAGGCGTTGCGAGAAACGCCGAGGGCAAATGTTGGAGGCGATAACGGGGCCGGGAGGCGGCGCAGCTCGCAAATTCCGGTGCCGGGGGTTGGCGCGGCTCCCGGGCCAAGTACCCGGCTCGAAAATCGGGTCTGGGCTGGCCCCGGGGCCCGCGAAACGGTCCGCGGATAAACAAAAGGTCGGGGCCGCGACGGGAGCAGCTTCGCACTGGCTCAGCTCGGCGGCGCCGCTCTCGCTCCCCGCACTCTCTCGCCCAGAAGAGGAGAGTCCCTCTCTTTCTTCTGCTCACTCTCTCTCTCTCTCTCTCTCTCGTTCGCTCGGGGCACACGATGAGTTCCGGCGCGCGGCGTTCTCTTTCTCCGTCTCTCTCGCGCGACGATAATCGCGCACCGCCACTCACACAATCGCGAAAGCTACTGCCGCTCTGCCTACTCGCCTGCCCACCTACTTGCTCGCGCGGATGGCGATGCCGCAGCAGCACCAGAGCATGCACATGCAGCGCCAGCACGCACACTGGCGCACGCCGAGCCGCTCACGCACACGGCCGCCCGCGGAAGAATGCGGCCCAGCCACACGAGAGGCTAGGTCTGGGCTAGGCGCCGTGTCGCGCCGAGTCGCGGGGCGCGCCCCCGGGACGGGGGCCCCGGGCACCCGGGTGGCCCTCGGGCCGGCGGCGGCACTCACCTGCTCGCTGCGCTCGACGACCATGGGCGCGAGCTTCGGGCACGGGGGGCGACCAGGACGGCGATGGGCCTCTCCGCCCGCTCTCTGCAGGCCGTCGGTGGGACGGGCGCTCAGCTCAGCGCCGCCACTCTGTTCTGCTATGCCGTGGCTGAGTTACTGCTCTCTCGCCGCTCCGCCGACGTCTCTCTCTCTCTCTCTCCTCCGTCTCTCTCGCTCTCTCCGCACTGCAGGCCGACCAGCAGCGTAGCCGACGAGCACGCGCCGCCAGCGGTCCCGGAGCAACCTCGTGCGCGTGCACGTACACGGGCTACGGGTGCACCCATACGTGCGCAGATACCAGAGCAGCGAGAGAGAGAGAGAGGAGAGCCAACGGGGTGGTTTTGCTGGGGGCGCGTGCGCGCGCGCTCCTCGCGGTTCGCGGCGTAGCGCACGGGGGTGGCTCTCTCTCAGCTCTCTCTCTCGGTGTCTCGCCCCTCGGCCGCCGGGGCCTCAGCGGGGCCGTTTTTGGCCCTCGAAAGGGCCGCTGGCGCTCGGGGCCGCGCAGGCGGCCTCGGCCCAGCTGAAAATTGCTGGGAACAATGCAAACTCGGCGAGTGTCGGCGAGCAAAGTGCGCGGCTGGCGAAATAGCCCCCGCGTGCGCTCGCGCTGCTGCTGGACGGGGGCGCCCCCTCGCGGCGAGCTCGTCTCTGTGGCACGATGTGTGCGGCTCCTCTCCTCGCTGCGCTGCTGCTTCGCAATATCGCGCTGAGCCGCGGCCCGCTGCTGCTGCTGGCTCTGACTCTCAAAGTCTCTCCCTCCCCCACTTGCGGCCATCAAGAGAGCTACCAGGCTACTACTACTTATATTTCAGACGAGGCGAGCTGCTGCGCCCGTTACGAGGCACGGCACCGAGAGATGGGCACGATTCCACGACGCGCGAGTCGGAGGCGGCCTCGACGGGCCCAGAATCTACCCCGACGATGCCCGAGGCGCTGCGAAAGCTCCGTCGGCCCCATCGCGGGCATGCCCATATTCGCGGCAGAGGCAACGTGGCCCGAGCCAAGCTTGCGCAAACGAGGCGCCCATGGTGCTCACGGGGGGAGGCAGCCAAGAGACGGACCAACAAGTGGTGGACGCGGATGGTCGTCGTCGCTTGCACGCCGCATACGTCCGTTTCGGTTTCTCGCCGAGTCATCGCGCACGTAATACGCTACTTGCCATATCGGCAGCGGCGCCTCGAGCAAGCTGTGCGGCTCCGCTTCTCGGAAAGCAGCAACGCCGCCGCCGCACCGCGCTTCCGAGGCCTGGTGTAATATGGCCGCTGCGCCACTCGCGCCGAGGGGCCCTACCCCGCTCGCGGAAATTACCCGGGCCCCTGGGCGCTTGCACCCCCTCGTCGCCCCTGGGACTGCGCGTGCGCTGCCCTCGGGGGCTGGGGCTCCGCGAGGGTCGCCTCGCACCCGGGCCCCCGAGGGCTAGTGGGCCAGAGTACTGCCCATCGCGTGAGGCCCACCAGTTAGACTTGAGTCCCGACCTCGATGCATCCTTGAATAGTGCTTTTGCCAATTGCGGCACTGTAGAGGGTATACTAGAAGATCTTGAGCGTGGTCCTCATACAGGATACGGAATCACTGGTCCAAATCGTAAGTTACGAGGTGCGACAATGGACCACACCTCGTCGGTATGACGAGGAAGAACCTTCTAGACGACCAAAGCCTGCGCGAACAATGCATAAACTTGAACTGAGTCACGCCAGAGTCTTCCAAAAACAGTCCATCTTGAATTGCGCGTAATAGCAAAGAGCAATCAGCTTGTTTGTACTACTGAAACTGATTCAAGACTCGCGACTCCCTCCGAATCCTTTCAGCTCTCTTATGAATCTAGTTTCTCTACCTGTTACGATAAGTAACGTGCCGTTGCGTCAGATATATTCTCGCCTCTCGTAAGGATATGTGCCTTGCTCGGACGGGCTTTCAGGTCACGGATCTTCACCAAACTGCAGGATGACTATCGCGTACTTTCACAATGCCTATGGCTAGATGGTCTATGCAATACTGCTACAAGAAGTTTGGTTCTGTACTGCGTTCAAATCATATTCTCATCCGATAACCACCATGTTCCGAGGATTTTTCTGCAACGCCATTCGTGAGCATTCCTCATACATCGACTGAAACCCCGAAACACTTGACGTGTATTTTTCTCTTCCTTTTTCTCTATAAGAATGAATTTACGTGATCTCAAGTAGATGTGATGACAGCTTTGCTCGTATTCTGTGATAACCACACAATGTGATGTTGGATGACAGTGCCTTGCCTAAAATAACTTTACTCACCCGTGAAACTTTTACCGTTAGAATCCATCATAGATTCAATTATTTTCAGTATTCGTCGTCATATTGAGTGTATTCAAACCTTTGTCAAACGATAAATGGTCTACTAATCAAATTTGTGAAATCATACCCAATATACCTGAGTTCATACCAGTTTATAGGAAGATTTTATGCCCCACGACTTGACGTGTTCGTGGAACTTTGTTTGTTCCAATTCGTTTAAATATTTCAATCTATTTCCTTGAGTTCAGGCTTTGACAAATTGACTCAAACCAAGTTTGATTTGAGAGGCTGATCATGTTTATTTGGAGCATCACATTTGGATCACTTCCATTAGCCACAGGACTAATTATAACGGGAGTTGTAGAAACACTCATCTCTGCAGTCTCATGGGTTTCACTGTCTTCTTCTCAAATAATGGATCCACCAATCACAATTTGCCTCAACAAGTTTGCTTTGTAGACCCAATCCAGAGACTCTCAGCAATGAGAAGTTCTGGATCTCATCCATAAGGTCATCCACAATATGGGAAACTTCTTCTGACTTTTCGGCCAATTTTGAATAATAGGCTGAAGCGTTGACTGATGGTGATATTCTTTCGTATGCCGTTCTCTTTTCTCTTCAATTTATGGATCTCCACGTTGTTAAAAATCAGTTTTTCTCGAGTAGGTATCGATAGAAACAATTGGATTATACGTGATTTTTACCAGGAGCTCCAATGTCTTGAGGATATTTTTGAGCCACAGATTGTTTCAACTCACTTACTTTTTCTGATATAAATGAGCAAAACTGGAAAGTTTTGAATGTCTTTGCCTTGCTCCATTCAGAGATCACATTGATGAACGTATTTCACATTAAAAAATTATGTTTTAAAGTCATATTATTGATGACAGTGCAAATTCTAACAGCAGTAAGTGAGTTTTATTACTTAGAATGTTGTAACGAGGGATTGTGACCTGCAATGCAGATATGAATTTTACATCAACATGTTTGCACAAGCTTATGTAAGTCGTAACTAATCTTCATCGCGTTGAATTGAGTCACGTTGGATTGATTTGGAACTAGCTTTCTGGTCATGAATGTTGCGTGCTTCTCTCGTGCTGAAATCTCAAAACACGAGATTCCATCAAATTTCCTATGCTGAAGGTATTGAAGTAATGAACTTCAAACAGAATAGTTAAATTATCTTCGCAATATCGCGAGCTGAACATGAATTCCTACGAGAGTCAAAGCGGTTTTGTTAAGGCAAAAAACTCGCGCTGACTAATAGGAATGCTGACTGTGGATTGAAGATTCGTTTTTTGCACGTAAGGCTTTTATTTTTGACTACGAGTACCAGTGACAAGTATGATTGAACAAAGTTTCCAATGTCTGCGTAAATAAACCTTTGAGTTCAATAAGTCAATAAACCTTTCAGCTTGTTGCACGATCATCAGGACACATTAAATTCAAATAGAGCACATCAAGGAATATCATTCCCCGCGATGGCGATAAGATATGAATGCATAATCGTTATAAATGTATAGTCAAGTCTATCGACCAATCGCAAGGATATACATCACATCTTCAAATTCAGAAGCACGGATGCCACATAACTCAAGTTTCAACTAACGATGCGCTCCAATACGTAACAACATTTATGAATAGCTATGTGGATTACTAGCTCAATCTTTCCAAGTTTACAGGAATCCATTGCCCTTCCCCTGGCAAATTCCGTCGAAAGCTGCAGAAACTATGTAGGTACAAGAAATTTAACCATCTCTATTTTATTGAGCGATATAGTCGTGAGTATAAAATACTGAGGGTTTCTTGAAATCTTTAAGACCAATAATTCAGAAGCTCAGTGGCCTATAAGGCAGTCTTCCTCGACTCTGAGTTCGTTTTTCACGCAAACTCGTACAGTATGGTTCTTTTCTGACATCGTGCCCAGATTCAGCATTTTTCCTTGAGTTCCCTCCATCTATCATTTGTGTGTTGCATGATTCACGCGTGTTCCAAGCTGCGCAGTTGACTTAATTGGAATGCGTCGATAACAGCTTTCATTAGCAACCATACGCAAAAGCTGAGAACTAATGAAGGTCGAGAAAGATACTATCTGCGGTTCTGTTCCTGACAATTTTTTATTGGAATGAAAACGTATGATCAACGTAAACAACAGCCCATTCAACTTTTGACCCTGGCAATCGAAGAAACATCAAGGGAAATTTCCAGCCACTATTGATCCGAATATCATAAGTTGGGAGCTACACATGCGTGGTAATGCTCGCGGCAATGGCTCGTCTCCTACATTCGCATAAGTTTGAATTTCATTAATTATGAGTTCTCATCGTATTGAGCGCAAGCTCAACGTTCAGACGTACGCAATAAATGCAATGAAGGCTTTCAAGAAAGTACCATACAGTCCACTCAGGGTTATGACGCATTCTTATGTATATTAATCCTTCTTGCTCTCATTTCATTCGACGGAAAGATGAATTGTGCCATGATTAAGAAAGCTTCATTTGGATTAAAAAGAAATTCAGTACATTTCCCGTTCTTCCACACGACTTTGGAGGTTGGGTGGTGGAAATCCCTTAGGTCAAACTATTCGGAAGAAGCAAACAAAATCAATACATGAAGTACACCCCTACAAGAAACATAAACGATATTCGTCTCTTTTAGAACTTGTGAATCATTCACAAGGGCTCACAGATATGCCAGTAATGAATTTGACGATAACAAAAAGAAGTGGTACCTAATTTGACCCCTGTTTCAAATGCCCCCCCCCCCTCCCGGCAAAGTTCACGGAAATACGCACTCACATCTCAGTCAATCATTTTTCTCATATTTGCTAAATTAGAATATGAGAATATGTCATTTGGACCGATCTAAGAAAACCTATTCGATTCCTCGACCAAAATTTTAGTTTTTGAAAGTTCTGACTTTTTTCCATTAGTCAGTAAAAGCTCCACAAAACATTTTCTGGGCCCATCTCAATGAGCTTCAACTAATTTTTTAGACTGCTTCATCCTGAAAATGCTTTTCCAGAATCGATGAATTTACTTTCGGAACGATTTCCCAGTATAATTCTGTCGCAAACATGATTTGAAGTGGAATGGTTATCATAAAAGTGGACTACCATCTTTCAGATAATATTACTCCATTTGAGGATCGCTTCTTCTTGTTAGATTCTATTGGTCGAACTATCCATTGATTCTTCTGTAAGCAATAAGACAAACACTCTATCAACAATCAAAACTAAGGAACTTCATGAACAATTTCAGACTCTCCATGGATCAAATGCCGATTTCGCATCATCATAGTTTTTTGAATCAATAGAGTCTAAACTTCGCTGCTGAACTGAAGTGGTTTAGAAGTTCCGTGAAATATTGCGGATGGTGATCACTACAATGGGGGGCTCTTTATTTCTAAGGAAAGAGATGATGTGGAATCGGATAAAAGCTTGATATCCTTACCAAAGGTTTACAAAAAGCCCTAACCCTAGTATTATAAATAAGATTGTGCACTTCGGCAACTATTAGCACAAATACATGTCTTCCATTAGTATGACAATAGAGAAGATCTTGAATCTGATGAAACTAATTTATTCTAGGTTCGGGTGCTGGCTTTTTTTATTAACTTTCCCCCACCGTAACCGTGAAAGAAAGTCATCATTCTCTTTTGTAAGACGGGATTTTCGCAAAAGTTGTTATACGTAACTTTCTGTTCGACTATCGTAGTCAGATAGCTTCATATTGTTTGAGTATTCCAAAATGAAGCTCTGAGTGGAACAATTAGATGAAATTGAAGACCCATCACCTCTTTTTAGATGATACTCCTTTGGAGGAGTCAAATGCAAAGACTGGCGATACGTTAATCGCATGCAAAATAAAAAGTTTCAAAGCACGGACACTTTGTGTGTTTCATACTATAAGATATTCTAAAGCTCTAAGTGTACTAGACTCGAGACATGGAAAAACTGTATACTGAGTGAGATGGAGAAACTGTAAAGTGTTACGTGGTGGCATCTTACTATGAATCAATCCATTTCCTACGGATAACGCGGCCAGTTTCTACTTTCGGTCCGATCGCAAATAAAAATACGCTGCTAAAAGAGATTAGCAGTATGCTTTCTCATAGTTATTACAAATTGCGAACTATGGGAATCTCCCCACCCCCCCCCGCGTTGAAAAAAACTTTTTCGAATCCCATAGGTTCATGTAAAAGCCTATGGAATCCAGTCAGTATATATTCCTATGGGATCCCAGAGAGCTCCTTAGTACCTCATGAGGTTACATTGGATCCTAAAGGAGCCTCTAATACCCGAGAAAGTCATATGGAATTTCACAGGGCGCACGAGATGCCAAAATTTCATCCTGAAGGGTCCCATGGGATTTCACGAGACCTTATAGGATATGATAAAGTCCGATGGAAACACGTCCCAGTGAGATCTCACAAAATTCCGGGGATTTTCTTTCAGCAGGAATGTTCAAACGAGGAATAGGGAAATTGGGCAGAGAAGTTGCGGAAAAAGTTCTCTTCTTGAATGAAGATCTTATTTATTTTAGACAATGAAAACGTGAAAAAGAATCTTCTTAAAATTGTAAATGGAGTACATATACCCATAGGCTTCTATATGGCCCCTCGGGATCGTATAAGGTGACATGGAACCCCATGGAAACTTCGTGGGGTAATATGTAATAACATGAGGGGCAAAAAGTTTGGTAAAGAGAGGTGACATGGGATCTTATGGGGTTCTTGATGATTCCGTAGAACACCATTGGATGCCAGACAATAAGATGGGAAGAAGTCCCGACAACATCCGGTGCAATACAGAGAACTTTCTTGAAGAAAAATTTTGTGTTTCGCGTATGACCTCTCGCGGATGAATTCGGGTTCCTCGGTGAGAGATGAGCCCGTGATCAAAAATTGCATGCGTTTTCATGCTTAGAGGTGGAGAATCCGTAATCGCACCTCGCTTGCGTGGATTATTTTGGCATGAGGGACTTTCAAACCGAGCAAAGAATCCAAAATCCCTCGCTCGGTTCTAGTGTCAAACAAACGCTCAAGTACAAACAAATGTACTACTCATGACCTCTAGTAATCTTGAGTTCATCCAATAAGGAAACACTTCATATCCCCATCTGCGAGGAATGATATAGAACATATATTTCGTACTTTCTCTGACATTGGTCGATGAAAGTCGAGATCACCAAGGAGATCGCACTTGCATTCCATACTTCAATACCGCCCACTTCCCCCATTCTTACAGAAACTCTCTATCTACATGTAAATGGAATACCGAGCGATGTTGTTTGTGTTGATACGTCGATTCTGCAAACGGCCACACTCTATCTATCTACGCTATGATTATCGAAACGTATGAAACAATATAGCTATTTAATCTCTTTCCGTGAAAAGAAAAGACCTACACGTATACGGGAATATTCTTCGTCGCGTCGTCATTCTTTGTACTTTTCTTGGCCTATGCCCTCATAATAACATTCAAGTTTCTTACAAATGAATAATTCAAGAAAATTTCAACATGAATGAGTTCATCGAGGCTTATGGTTATGATCTGAAGGAGCTGCAATGTCGGCTTTCTAGAAGTTTGAAGGGTGTCGGCTCAAGCGTGACTCAACGCATACACATCTTGGCAGAAAAATATAGCCCCTGTTCTTGCTTCAGTTGTTACAGCCAATCAAAAATTAACATGCAGTCCTTGAAATTTCAGAAGTGCTAGAACTGTCTGAATTCATTTAATTTCAATCACTAATTAACTACCCAATAGCGCGTACTTGTACATAATATACTCTCAAAATGCACGCGTGCAATGTTTGACCCATACGAAGTCTGAGGGGGGCCCATCTCGGGGCCCATTTGATTTTTGTTCACAAGTAATTTCAATAGAACGATGAGGAAAGAATCAAATACAGTCATATCATTAATTGTACAAACATTCGATAAAGTGTTAGAACAATCAAATATTAGAGCAAGATTTATTCAAATCAAATTCCATGCATTACGCCAATTGTTCTTGTACCCAAAAATATTCTCAATAACTCTCTCATGGATATTAGTAAAACAGTGTCACTCGTGTAGGGCAGAGGGAGAAAGTAGGCCATGAGGTATATATAGGTAAACATTCTTTATATGTGAGTGAGGGCGCGTTGTTTCATGATTCAAGGCCGCACATTCTTGCATTTTCATTACGTACGTCATATTAGTGATAATGGTAGGTTTTGTTACTTGTATCTTTAGAAAAAGTATTCTTCACGGATTAAACGACCCATGCAACCCTATTAAATATATGGGTGGTTACTGTTGCTATGTTTACCAAAAGTTCAAAATCTAAGTCCGTTCGAGTGACTTGTCACTCGTTTAGAGTGAATACCGAGTGATACAGTATTCACTCGAAACGAGTGAGATCCACTCGGAGTCGCTCGAACAAATTTAGAGGTATAAAATATCGATATGTTCACTTGAACTAAGATGGGCTGAGGTATCTGATTCCTTCTTACTTTCGTCGAACAGTTGCCCCAACACTGTTGAGGATATCTACCGTTAGGACGGAGAGTTCCTCGCTTCGCTTCATATTTCTTTCCTACCATCTCCATCTCCTGGTAACCCCGTTCGAAAATACTTCATGGATCTTGTTGAAGAATTTCTGAAACAATCAGAATGAGGTGTTAGTCCAGCTAATAAGAAACCACGAAGTCCAAGTCACCAATCTTCACCAAATTTTTTTTACAGACTCATATCACCTGGAATATTAAAAGTACAGAGTATCTCCGTCAAATAGATTCCCTGCTCGGAGATACAAACGGAGACTTTAGCATTGTCCATGTAAGCCTGTGTTACAAAGTCAATAAGAGACCCATTTGTCAGAGGTTTAGATTCTTTATATTCTAGATGGCACGAGTCTGTAAAAAAAGGGTTGTAAAGATTGGTTTCCCCTGCCGAGTTTTTCAGCACGCAAGAAATTCGAATCGAGTGACATGATATCTACCAAAACTTCGCAAGAAGAGCTGATATTACGCTAGTTTGGCACCTCTACCTCTTCGCGGAGTCGAAAACATCAAAGAAGGTCTCAAATCAGTCCTGTAGAGAAACCGAATGATTATAAAAAATATTGAGGGGATGGATCACCCAAACCTTCCGTGGCAAGCACAAAATCCACGACATTTTTAAATCGATAATAGACACTTCAGATACATACGTGTGTGAAGAACTCAAAAGGATGCTCAGCTTTCGATTTGACCTGTGGAGTTCTTTCTATCGATTCATTTTCGATTTCTGTTCACTCCACATAGAGTTTCCAGAGAGATTTAACAAATAATTACGAATACAAAATAGTATTTATCAGGAATTTGTTGCGTGAGCATACTCTGCATTCACGTGTGCGAAGTAAATCATGAGATAATTTTCCGAATATTGAATACTCACAAATCAATTCTTTTGGGTGTGTGTAACCACCGCCAAGAGTTTCCCATACGGAGAATGCCCATATCCTAATAATTTATTCAACCATTGGCTTACTCTCTGTAAATGTCGAAGTGTGGATATTAGCTGGATATCAGAGATCTATGACAAAGTTTATCCGTTGCTCAATGATGATCTATAATGTCTTTCTCGTGACTTTCACGATACCATGATGATGGGATATAAATCACCTCTGCCTATGCATACTGTTGCATACCGTGCTTCTCACAATACATGCATCGAAAACTTGACCGTATCAATAAATATTTTCAAATTTCATTTTGAATGAGATATGGAGTAATTTCAGGCAGGAACCAAGTATAAGCAAATATAAAATAGTCCTGCTTGTTACAATTTTGAGCCACTTATTGTTTTCGGTACTCATCGTAGATACATGGACTCTGCCAACGACAACAATCCAGCATTTCCACTTCGCGAACGGTCTCGAAAATGGGAATAATTTCATGAATTCTCGGTATTTCGTGTGATTTCTTGAGTGATATACCTGAGCGATGTATCTGAATCTTTATGAGTTCGAGATTTAGGTGGCCCATTCTCTCCACTTTAAATCTCAAATTGTGGAATCACCACAATTTCAACTTGTGGTTCCGGATTCCACATAAATTTGTGGATTTGGAACTTGGACACAAGTGACATTGTGATATGCTATACAAGTTGAAGTTGTGGTTACTGTTAAAAGGGTCCTCTGGTTCTCGGCGATAGGTGGAGCAGAGTCAACTTGGTTCACCCGAGAGAAGTGATCGACTAATTTGATATGGCTCTACCCGAAAACGTCCCATGCGAGGATCACAGATACAAATCTGTAACCCCCTAAATGGCCGGATAAGTGATCAGCGTAATTTTGAATCAAACCCCATATCACAGCAAAATTCTTGGTTCGCCACAATGGTATACGATTGTAATACAAGAGGTTCTTTTCGCACGATCTTGTTCGAGCATCTCCACTGAATCCGTCGTGAGAAGCGTCCCTTAGGAAAAAGGTGTGGTACGTGGGCCCCGGTGCTCACGCTCTACTGATTTTATTCAATTTAAATTTTGTTGTTTGAGGTAAATTTGATTCTCCTTGAACAACGATGACAGCGCATTGATTAAACTTACTTTTTTTCCCTCGGAAATGCTACTCGTTGGTTTCCCGAAACCTCCTCTACCCCAATTATAGGATACTATTACGCCCAATCAAGTCGCATATTATGTGGACCATGGGCACCGGTACGTACGTACCAGGGATGGACCATAACCACGGCCCACAGCTGGACCTTGGGCACCGGTCGCCACGTATCATACCTTTTTCACGGGGTATTATCAGCGCTACCATCTCCTCGGTATCTCCTCGGTACCGTCGCGGAGCCTCGCTCGAATCGGCGCGCGAGGTCGGATAGAATATGTTTTCTGTAAACTTTATCATTAATTGTAATAACCTACTAGAAATTCATCATCGGATCAACTTTAGGAACTTGTGGAGTTCATTGGAGAGAATATTTAAAAATCTGTAAAGAGTCAGAGACGAATTGATACTACTATCATGCGTTGTCTGAAACACAGCAGAAGATACAAATCAAATTGATATTCTCGGCCAAGGCTCGTCAAGTAATGATTTGTTGGACCCCTCGCGACTAATTCAACATCACTAAAGCT
>JAPYYZ010004265.1:0-10740 GCA_030522705.1 Eretmocerus eremicus
AGGCGGCTAACGCGACGGCGCAAAACGAAGAGCCGCAGGCGCAAAATGGCGGCTCGGCGCGAAAATTCAAATGATAAGCAAAACTGAAATAATCAAACAAACACTCACATGAATTTATAATATGACAATTCCGGCCGACATTCTAGAACGTTTCTCCTACGTGGCAAAACATCCAATTTTACATAAGAATGAATTCACGCGACAAATCTCCCACGAATATCCAATAAATTCCACTCGCTACAATATTCGTGCACTCGATATCGGCTACGCGCGCTCCTCGACCGTATCCCGGCCAACTCGACCAACTACAAGGAGACATTGCTCGGAAACTATGATATCCAAAATGGCCGCTGAGCAATGCTCACGGCCCATGCGACGCGACACAAGGCCAAAGTGGCTAACCGACCGGCTCCGCTCACGCCGAGCAACAGGTGCTCGCCGCACGTGTGAGTTGCAGGGAACCGACGCTGTCCCTGGATTCCTCGACCGAATTCGGCACGGCACTCACAACTACGACCCGGCCCTACCTTATGCACGTCTCCTCAGAGACGTCTCGACCCGCGATGCTAACTCCGCGTGCCGCCCGCCAAGTATCTCGGCCACTACGCGCACTAATTCCCTCGGCCTAGCTCCGTCGCGACGCGGTAGAAACTTCGGGGCGCAACTGTGCCTAGGCCAAGTTGGGACAACGCGCACACAACACAGCCCCCGAAGTCCGTCTCGGCCTGGGCTCGACGGTGCCTGAATACCACGCGCGAGGCTCTTCGGGGGATCCGCGGCGAGGAGAAGATTCAAGATGATTGAAAGCAGACCTACCCACCGTTAGACATCTTCTTCTCGGGCGGTTCTCAAACAACTCTTCTCAGCCTCGGCAGTTCTCTCCTTTTTGGCACAAACTCCTGGGGCTGGGCGCGGCGCGTTGTTTCAGACTAGAGCACGAGAAAAAGCGGCGGAGAAAAAACACGTGTGTCCTGGGCTAGCTCTCTACTCAAAGTGGCAAAATGCTCGGCCTCCGTCTTCCGCCCGCATCACTTTCTTCTCTTGGCCAGCTGCTCACGATTGGCCGTACGTAATCCGGAAGTCTAGTTCTGAATCTAGGGACTCTACTGCGCGCCAGGTTCGATTGCGCGCGAGGCGAGAGCGAGAGACACGAGGGAGGACCCAGAAAATTGCAGCGAGTCGTCTGCTATCCATAAATTCGACCCCGCTGCGGATTACCCCTCTACACGGCCCTTGCCTCCACCAAAACACGCTCTCACCCCCCTCTGCACATTCCTCGGCCTTGCTGCGCATGGAGGCGCCTTCTTGCCCCCACCTCACAGCTCCAACTATATGCACTTCATGGCCAGCATCACTGCACGGTTAGGATAGACCTATATATGCTCTTACCCGGCCATGGTCTACGTATATATACTCATCCACGGCCGAATTATACTCCGAGATGCACTTGCACAGCCATGGTATACCTGTATGTACTCATTCACAGCCGAATTATATTCATATGTGCACTTGCACGGCCGTGGTATACCTGTATATACTCATACACGGCCGGATTATACTCATATGTGCACTTGCACGGCCGTGGTATACCCGTATATACTCGTACACGGCCGGATTATACTTATATGTGCACTTGCACGGCCGTGGTATACCTGTATATACTACTATCTCAGCTCTTGAAGGCTCTCGGCCGATATGCATACACACACATACATATACGGAAGCGTCGGCCGCTCATAGTTTAGCCCAGCAGCCGCTATCCGGTTGTCGAGTCGGCTCTCCGGCTCGCCAGGTGGCTATGATCCGGCCCACCTGCAGATCCCCGGACTGGCCGTGGTGCAACACCGCCTCGGCCATGCGCAGCAGTTAGCCGTCTGCTCGGCCACGCACCGCGTGGGCTCGTCGCCGTCGGCGTCTTCGTCGCGGCCAACCGCGTGCCCGTGGGCCGGGTTGGGGCTCAGTGTCCGTGAGCTCTCGCCCTTAAGCCTCCAAGACCGGATGTGAGTGTGTGTGTGTGTGATGCGCGGAGGCCCTGTGGGTGCGAGCAGCAAGGGATCCGCACCGCCTAACCTCTGCGGTCGGTGCTCGCCGTCCCCGGAGCTGCAGCGGATGGGCTAGGCAGCCGAGATGGCGAGCAACCCCGAGGAGGCATGACCCTGTTCCGGCGACCCGTTGGCTGCTGTGGCCATCTACTCTTCGACCCCACGGCTGTGATCATGAGCGCCCGGCAACCGAGCGGTGTGTATGTGTGTGCGTGTGCGTGTGCGGTGGCCGTCAGCTCCTCGAGCGAGCATCCGGCTGCTGCTGTTTTGCGCACCCGGGCGCCTCGGCCTCCCTAGTGGCCCGCGGTGCGCGAACACCCGGGTTCACCTGCCGCGTTTCGGCCCTTGCGCCTACGAGCTGCGGGTGCAGCACCGGGCCCGCGGGCACGGGCTGCTACCATGGGTTGTGAAGATGCGGGGGCGGAGTATTGCGATCCGCCTCCACTGCGTCTACCCGTCGTCCCCGGTCTCCCGGCCGTTGCTACTCCGCCGCCAGATCAGCACTCCGGGGAAAAGTAATAAGTGTGGATAAATTATCCCGAGGTATGCTGGTCCGGGCGGCGGCGAGAGATTGCGTGGCTCCGACGGTTTCACCGTCGTGAATTGAATTTGCATTCACATTCAGAAGGTGGTTCCTCATTGAATCTAACATGTCTTGAAACTAGAAATGTGTGTGAAGAGGAAAACCAAGTCATACAAACTTCATTTTGAAGCGGCTCCAGATATCCGAGATATGTTTTGAATCTGTATAATCTAATTAACCTCGACTCGAAGCTTCAGATTCCTGTTTCTTCTAGTCTTTAGATCCTTGTTCATGGATCCGTCTGCATCAAAACATCGAAACATACAATTCACTCTCCTGCTAAACTCAAGTATAGTGTCAGCGAACTCTTTTCAGCTGGATTTTGGAATCAAAAAATTGACCGGAAAAACCTTCAGTAGAGAATGGAAATCAGATAAACAATCGAAGGTTCCCTGATACAAATAGACGGTACTTGAAAGAATTGTTGATCGCTGTTCTCCGGGCTTCGGGACATAAAATGACTGTTTTGGGACCCACCATCCAAGAAAAAGTTTTTGAAGTTGATAAGGGACTGAATCTTGAGAGCTGAATTGCATGATCACTCCATCAGGATAACTTTGCTTTCTAACATCCATATTCTATTGCTCTTCCCAATAGCGGACACCTCTGAATACCGAACTCTTCCATCGTGCACCAAGGTTGGCTCCTATAGACAGATTTCACTGTACATGGATGAAGAGTGAACATTTGAAAAGTGAGCAGTGTTCTAAAAAATATTTTTTGACTGATGAGTCACTGGGACAACATCATGACGCTCCATCAAAACCAATTTGACATAAGTGACGAGGCTTTGAAGGAGAATCAGCTGTGTGAATTAGGAAACTTGGTCAAACTTCGGGAGCCTTCTTGTATTTGTAAGGAATGAATGTATGCCAGATGGCTGGATCAGGGCGAATTTTTTTCATAGATATGCGACTCTACATTATTCTAATTTTGAACCACTTCAACCTCTTTTGGCCTAACCAACCAATCAGCAAATGCCTCTTCCCCTTGCTCAAATCAACTCGGAGTGGTTCTACTGGAACTTGTTTCAAGCAAAAAACTTAAAATTGGAGCATAATCCCATATACATGAGTATACATATATCATGATTGTATAGAATCCCCAAATAGTCTCAGTTTCATATCCCGCATATCCTGAGCTTCTTCTATAACAGGATATTCAGGTAATCAAGCAGGAATCGACTCAAACGCAAGAGACCGGGAATTGTATACACAAGAATTCCCATCGTTGGATGTTCTTGAATCGTCTGTTGTGGAGAGTGACTTTTCCAAACTGAGCCCCAATATGCCATCTGTATTCTATGATGAAAGACCCATTAGATCAAATCTATGGAGATAACATCATTCCTTACTGCACAAAAAAGGAGGTTCCCCGACTTGGGTCGAGGTTTGGGACCTGCACACCAAATGTTCCCCTTGTGAGTCTCGATGCATGATTACAAGGATTTTTCACAAACTGGCGATGGAGAAGATGTAACTGGCTTCATCTTGGATGTGAATGAGCAGTAGGTATGCTATGTAATGGTCAAAAGAAGTTTCTGGCACCTAGTATTGAGCAATGATTGTTAGTTCAATATGTATAAGATACGTAATGCGACCCTAGTTTCTGCAAGGCAGTATGAGAGTATCGAGATAGCTGGTAATATAGTGAGTGTGACTTAGAATCACTTGTAGAGTGACAGAACAACTGGGTAATGATGTGGGGGCTGAGTTTCCCCCAATATCCGTTGCGCTCTGATAGTCACCTGAAAACATCAAGATGTCTGTACCAAGAATCGAGTGCAATCTTTTTTTTATATGATGGTCAATAAGGTTAATCTGCTCGCAGACGTTGTGACGGGTTGCGCCTCTGGGTTCGCACAGAGCACGGCACCGCCTGAACCTCCCCATTACTTGAGGTAACATCCACCATGTCATGACCAACCCATCCTGGAACCGCCTTTGCATTACTTCAGGGTGGGAGAAGCGTCACGCGCTACGGAAGCGTGTCTCTCAGGATCTTCAGATCTTCTCTCTTCTCTTCAGGTCCTCCGGTGTTGATCACTCTCCAGGTCGTCGAAGTTAGCAATCTAGCCCCCCTTGCTTGGCGCTGCAATGCCCGTTTGCGCTCTTCTTTTCGGATGATCACCGTCTTGATGAAGTCGGCGATCTTAACCCACGTCGCCTCATTGCGGAGCATGGTTGGCACGAGGTTCTCAGGTGTCAGCTGCACCCCGTGCCAATCCATCATCTCCACTCTCTCTGTACTCGTATCCTCGCACTAGAAGAGTGCGTGTTCCGCGTCGTCCAAGTCGGCCCACACATCTGTCAGACCAGAGTTTCCCTCTTCTGAAACCGCTCCAGGTACTCCCCGAAGCAGCTATGCCCGCTGATCGCCTGCATCAGCCAATAGTCGAACTCTCCATGGGGCCGATCGATCCACCTGGCTAGGTTGGATATTGGTCGGCTCGTCCAGCAACCTTTAGTTGACCTTCCTCACTCCTTCTGCCATTTCTCCACTGTCTCCACCCGTTCGACCTCTCGGAAGAGGGCCTTCCGGGTCGGGTTCAACTCTACACCGTCGTTCTTGAGGGCCTCTTGCCGCTCCCATATTTGCCCACTCTCAGCAACTAGCAGGCGAATCGGTGGCGTACCTGCTAGTACACACGCTGCGTCATAGGACACGGTGCAGTAGGCGATGATCGTCCGCAGCGCGAGACGCCGCTGGACTGGGCCTAGCTTCCCATTGATCACGGCCTCGCTGGCTATTCGACCCCAGATGGCCGCACCGTAGAGCATGATGGAGTAGCTCTCGGTGCTGAGTAGAGCTCTTCTGTTCGACTCGGGCACTCCAATGTTTGGCATGAGCCGCTGGAGAGCGCTGCCTACTCTGTCTGCCTTCAACGCAGCCTCTCTAAGCTGGGCTTTGTAGCTCTACTTGTCGTCGAACCACACCCCCAGGTACTCGAGTTTCCTCTTCAAAGGAATCTCGTGCCCGTTGATGGCGAACACGGGCATTTGGGAGCTTCTCCTTTTCGTAACCAACATCCCTTTGCATTCGTGTTTGGCCAGCTCGAGGTGGTTATCGGGAACCACTGGCCAATGCGGTAGAGTGTCTCGTTGCCTATACACTCGACTTCCCACGCGGTTTCAGCGACAACAACTCATGCTGCGAATGTACGCAAACCTAACCAGTTCCGCCTCTTCTAGAAAGTTCAGAGCAAGGAAGTCGTCGTACTGTGTGTTCCATTCAAATGGGCCAGAGACAGAGCCCTGGGCTATGCCCGCGGACAGCTCCAGCTCAACGCGCCCTTCGTCGGTGTCGCAGATGAGTACATGATCACGCAGTCCATCGCTGACGACCACCAGCAAGTAAGGTGGTACTTGCTGGTGGTCGTCATCCAGGGACTCATAGATCCGCTCCCGGCTCGCCGTGTTCAACGCGTTCTTCACATCCAGCGCGATGATGGCACAAAACCCTCCTCCTGGTTGGGGTGCCATCTACATTGCAGACTGCACTCTGTCTTGCACGCACTTGATCGCGTGGAGTATGCTGCGCCCCTTTCGGAAGCCAAACTGCATCGAAGACATCCCCTCGCTGCGTTCGTACTCCTTCTCCAGTCGGTTGAGGATCATGCGGTCGTTGATCTTCCCCGGGTTGTCTAGCATGTTGAGTGGCCAGTTCGACGAGGGCTCTACCGGGTCGCCGCCCTTCCCTTCCGGGATGAGCACTAGTTTCTGGCGTTTCCACATCCTCGGGAAGGCTCCTGCTGGGAGGCATTGGTTGAACAACTTCAACAGGAGGCTAGGCCGCACCCTAGTAACAATCTTCAGAGCCTCGTTGGGAATCCCATCGAGTCCCGGGGCCTTGCCGTTTGCGAGTCTTCTCGCGGCGAGGCTGAGCTCTCCCTCGTCGAAAAGAGATACAGCCCCGGAGACTCTAGTGGGGGAAGTAAGCCTGGGCTTTCTTCGTGGGTAGAGAGCTCTAGCTATCTTCATCACTGTCGCCTTGTCCGTTGGTACAGATCTCCCCTCTTGTGAGCGTAGCTCGCTCATAACGACGTACTCCAAGGGTCGCTGTTGACCTTGTTGCACAGTTCTTCTCAGCATTTCTGCTTGCTCCTGCGGACGGCGTTTCTGAGCAGTTTCTCCGCCACTTTGTGTGATTCTCTGTCGGCTTCCGGTGACGCGAGTCGACATTTCCATACCATCTTTGCTTGTCTCCTCTTCGCGTTGGCGTTGCACCGGAAGCTCGCTATTTCCTCGCTACACCGGTCGACCTGGTCCTTCTGGAAGCGGGGTTGTTTCCTCCTCGGCATGTTGGCATCCTAAGCTCGAGTGATGACTCCAGTGACGCCGTCTACAGTGTCGTCAGGTGAGAGTCTATCCTCAGAATCCAATGCCTCTAGGATCTCGGTCTCAAACCGCTCTTTATCAAGTTGGCGAACTCGCCTTCCCCCTCTGAGGCCGGGCGTTCTTATCTCTCCTCCCCCCGTCTATCCTAGAATGAATGTGCTGGTGGTCGCTCAGTGTTTCTGAGTCGAAAACCCCCCACACCGCCGTAACTCGTCGGGCAAGCCCTGAACTGACGAAAGTCACGTCTAGCACACAGGAAGATGAAGTTGCCTCCCGGTGCCATGTCGCTTGTTCCATTTGGTTGAGCAGGACCATGTCGAGCTGAGCCATGGTCACCGCTACTGCGATGCCACGCTCATCCTCGGGCCTTCCGTTCCAGGTCGGTGACTTGGCATTGAAGTCTCCGGCCACCACTCCAAGCCCCTCCCACTGCTTCAGGCTATTCTCGAGCTCTTTCAATTCCCTTCGGAAATCATTTATGGATGCGTTGGGTGAGTAGTAACAACTATACACCGCAACGTCGCCGGTAACTCTGCGAGCGTAGCCATTCCTCCACGTTGGTCTCTCGGCTTTGGTGAGTGAGGCATTCCAGATCTGGACGGCCGCCCTACTCCGCAGGTCCTGTGTGGTCCTGGTACTAGCCCACCTGAGATTTGGTTCCGAGATAATCAGTACGTCAAC
Source organism: Eretmocerus eremicus (assembly GCA_030522705.1). Taxonomy (NCBI): domain Eukaryota; kingdom Metazoa; phylum Arthropoda; class Insecta; order Hymenoptera; family Aphelinidae; genus Eretmocerus; species Eretmocerus eremicus. The sequence continues at coordinate 7,644 of JAPYYZ010004265.1, forward strand.
TCCCAGTCTCGTGGCTTCTGCTTGGAGAGGGTCGTGGGCGTCTTCACTCCTTCGGAGGTTTGCCTGCAGGAACTCGACCATTTCCGCAATTATTTTGGCGTCTGCCTGCTGCTCTGGCCTGTTGGTAGGCAGTGCAGCATTGCCTCCCAGACTCATGGTTGCTGTCCACCCGCAGGGTTTCACAGCTGAGGCACTTGGGCTCCTTCACTCCACAGTTGGGCGCTATGTGGCCTTCCTCGGCACAGTTGAAGCATCGCTTCGATCGGCGCTCCTGCGGCTTGTCGCACCTCGCAGACAAGTGGCCATACTGGAGGCAATTGTAGCACCTCGGGATACCACCTTTTTCACGAATCCGAGCAATGACGAGGTCCACTCGGATTTTTCCCTTGCTCAGAATGCCCTGTGCTAGCTCCGCAGGGACTGTGATCACCGCGACCTTGGTACCCCTGTAACCCAGGCGTATGATCCTCGCAGTGATACTCCCTCCGTGCTCCGCACCAAGTACAGCCACGATGGCTTCATGACCTCTTGCAGCGTGCTGACCTCGTCAATGTCCAGCACTTCCATCGTGACAGTTGGAGTTAGGCGTCGTACCACTCCCCAGTCCTGGATTGCACCCTTGATAGCATCCTCAACGGAATTTTCCTTGACCCCCTTCTCTATCTCTATGAGGAAGTGGCCGTCCTTTGTTATCCGAAGTTCTGAGACTTTCGGGGCGACTACCTTCGCGCCCTCTCCCTGCTCGACTTTCCTAAGCATGTCCGCGTAGGATGAGCCACTCTCTCTAAATGATCAAGTGCAACCTACATTAGTAACAATTGATTCAAATTAGAAACTTATACTACTCATCTGACAGGTGAAGAATAAGCCTTGTCAGTTGGCTGCTGCAGCTTGAGGTAGAAATTGAGGGTGGCACAAGCAGCCTCACTCACAATCCTACAAATTGACCAAGTTGTGGGACTTCAGTAAATGAAGCCTCAAAATGATCTTTGAAAGGCTAATTATTTTTATATGGTCAAGCACAGTCGAGAGGACAGTGACCGCTCCGATACGTAACAGCTATTCGCTCGGCAGCGAAGATTTTTACGAGTTCACAGGATTTCTATTTTTCCCATTCTCCTGGGCACTGCTCTTGATTGAGTTAGGATATCGAGTTCCGGCTCTTGCTTTTATATGATTCACAGCAAAATAATGGTCCGGTAGAATATCAAAATAGGTTGAGTGCCCGGCTCAGCCCGGCTCTTGCAATGTCAACAGAGCAGAAGCCTATGACATCGGCGAGAGGGAGGGTAAGGGGAGCGGGAGGCGATAGTAGTTGTGGTGGGAGTAGTCGTCGGGGGAAGCGCGAGAGGAGTGGGTGGCGATTTCTGGGGGGCAGAGTAAGGGGAGGTACGGTCCGCCATATTGGAATCTTTTCTATCCCAAGCCTGCGCAGACGACCCCCGAGCATGCGCGATGATCTTTGTTTCGGTGCCGAGCACTGTCGATTATCTGATGTTGTCGAGTTTGCCGAATTAGAATTATCCCTCCTAGGCTTGTACAGGAGCCATGCAGTAGGATATCTAATCTGTAAAACAGTGCCATTCGGGACGACGTTTTATGGATGAGTGAGACATTCAAACATGGAGCGATGTTGGATAGGTGCTGATGTACTCAGCGCGAAAGAGAGATGGAGAGGGAGGGAGAGGGGGAGAAATCGATAGAGATAGATGTCTTTCTGTTTGCACCATCGCAAAAGTTCATTCAATCATTCAAGTACATGAATATACATATTGCGGATCAAAATCATTTGGTTAAGGATCTCTAACTATGACAAATGTGACTTGTCATGTTACGTACGTGAAAATAAGAATAAGTTGGAGGGGTCAAATCAATTATCACAGTTCAACAGTGACGGAGGGTCACTTGCAAATCACATATCAAGGAGTGATGCAATTATAACCTGAGAGAATGTCCGAAGCCCCTTGTTCTGCCTCTTTTGAACACCATATAATCGTTGTTTGCCGAATGCCAAGAGAGGGAAAGTTTTAAAACCAAGCGCATTGACTCTGGAAGGAGTTCATTTCATACTCAATTCTAATTTTGGAAACTTTGAGTTCCTGCCCTTCAACATCAACCCGCTTGGGGTGCTCAGATTGGGACCTGGGGAACATTGCAGCCAGGTAGCCAGGCTTCTTCATAAGCGCGATCTTGTACATCAAAAAGGCTGCAAAGTACTTTTTCCGCGAATCAGTATGCAACCAACTCAAGCGCCTCCTGTACGAGGCAATGTGCTCGTCTCTCCTCGCACCAAGATTGTATCTCACACACGCATTGCTCAGTGGCTGTATCCGCGCCCTCAGATCGTCAGTGGCATCAAGGTCGACGACCGCGCAAGAGTCCAGATGAGGTTTGACTAAAGTCTCAACTAGTATGAGGATGGATAAATACACCCTTTATTCGCACAAAGGCAAAAAAAGAATCATTCAATATAAAAATACAATATGCTTACGAATATGTTCCACATAGAGTTATTAGACGAGGATATTACATAGTAGGATCTTAAGTGTGACTAGTCGTTTCATACTTGAATTATCAATGGAAATAAAGATATACATAAGACGCGAGGGCTTAGAAATCGGAGGAAAGGCCACATAGTGAAATATCACAGTCAAAAGAAAAATATCAGTCGTAAGGCCGATAGACATTGAAAATTGCACCAACATGTGGAATTATATCTATAGATTGAAAAAGTGCCCAGCGTCCACACCAATCCTCTGTGGGGGAGCATCATGAAAAATTCTCTCACCGTCCCTTCAAACAGCGAGAGTCTCGGTAACTGCCGACTGCCAGGAGGGAGAGAATTCCAAAGACGAGCGCCTTGACTCTGGGAAGATCTTCGTCCATAGTCGAGTCGCATCCTCGGAATTTTGAGTTCCTGATCTTCTGCATCACCCCTCTGAGGGCGTTCGGAGTGGTAACTGGTGAACATTGCATCCAGATAGCCAGGCTCTTTCAGATGCACAATCTTGTACATTAAGAGGGCTGCAAAGTACATTCTCCGCGAATCAGTACGCAACTAACCCAAGCGCTCTCTATACGGGGTGACGTGCTCGTC
>JAPYYZ010004267.1:0-10644 GCA_030522705.1 Eretmocerus eremicus
AACCACGCAACTGACGGAGAAAGATCTTGCCATGTTGCTGGCAAGCCGGGTCCTGGACAGCTGTGAAATTTGGGATAAAAGTTGGCATGCTTAGAATCCTGTCATTGAAATCGGCTAAGCTCATGAGCGTTCCGGGATCCCTCTTATGTTTTGGCTTATCTGTAGAAGCAGCTGTTGAATACAATCATTGGATCAAGTCAAATCACATATATCATAAATTTTCGAACAATGCTGACTCACATTTGCTGATTTCCTTAGGACGGGGCAGTTTTGTGGATTTGACTTTATTTTCAGAAACAGGAGTAAATTTCTTGTTCGGACTCGATTGTGTCGATTCTAATATTTCCCGCGAGAGGCTCGTATTTTTGTCCTCATCTTGTTCTTCATGATCTTCATCATTCTCAAGCTTCACACGCTTTTTTTTCTTTTGCTCCTCGCGAGCTTTCCTTTCTTTGGCTTCTATCTTCAATCTTTCGACTCTCTTTTTGTCCTCTTCTCTATCTCTCTGTTTCTCAACATCTTCATCATTCGAATTCAATCTCTCATCCCCTTTCTGTTTGGATTGTTTCTCAATCCCTCTCTCTTTTATTTCTTCCTCTACCCGTTCTTGTGCCTCACGTAATTTCTCTGCAGCCTTTTTCCGTTCTTGTTCTTTTCTCTTTTGATCTTCGTATCGTCTTTTTTTATCTTCACGGACTCTGCGCTCGTTTTCATCTTTCTCTTGCTTCTTTTTTTCCCCCTCAGCTAATCTCTTCACTTCCTCTTCCTCTCTCTTTTTCTTTGCTTCTTCAAGTCTCTTTATTTCGTCTGCCTCTCGCTGTTTCCTTTCTACTTCCTGCTTCTTTCTTTCATCTTCCTCTCGTTTTTTCTTCTCTTCCTCCAACTTATTCCTCTCTTCTTCCTCCCGTTTCTTCTTTTCTTCTTCTTGCTTTACTCTCTCTTCTTCCTCTCGTTTCCTCTTTTCTTCTTCTTGCCTCTTCCTCTCTTCTTCCTCCCGTTTCTTCTTCTCTTCTTCTTGCCTTTTCTTCTCTTCTTCCTCCCGTTTCCTCTTTTCTTCTTCTTGCCTCTTCCTTTCTTCTTCCTCCCGTTTCTTCTTTTCTTCCTCTTGCCTCTTCCTCTCTTCTTCCTCCCGTTTCTTCTTTTCTTCCTCTTGCCTCTTCCTCTCTTCTTCCTCCCGTTTCTTCTTTTCTTCCTCTTGCCTCTTTTTCTCTTCTTCCTCTTGTCTCTTCTTTTCTTCTTCTTCCTGCCTTTTTCGCTCAATATCCTTTCTCAATTTCTCTGCTTCTTCTTTTTTCCTCTTTTCTTCTTCTTGGCGCACTTTTTCTTCTTCTTCCAGTCTTCTCGCCTCTTCTTCTTTCTTCAATTTGATTTCCAGTTCTCTCAATCTTTTTTCTTCTTCTTCTCTCAGCCTGCGTGCCTTTTCTTCTTTCTCCTCTCTCAGTCTCTTTTCTAATTCTTCTTTGAGTCGAAGCTCAGCTTCTTTCTTCAGTAAACGTTCTACATCCTCCTTTTGGCGCCGTGCTTCTTCCTTTTTGCGTATCTCTTCCTCCTTAAGCTTCTTCTTCTCTACATCTTCTTCTCGCTTCTTCCTCTCTTCATCCTTCTTTTTTCTAGCTTTATACTCCTCCTCACGACGCGCATCTTCTTGAATTTTCAAAAGTCTCTCCTCGCTGTTATCGTCAAAGGTACCCTCATCTTCCACTTCAATTTGAATTATCTCGTCATCATTGATACTTTGATCTTCTACATCTTCATCCTGAAAACTGAGAGTGCCACGAATGTTTCCATCGCGGCTCCCGTCCGCTTTGGTGAGCTTATTCAACTTAGAATCTGAACGCAAGGAATTCTTTATCGGTTCGTCTATACTCTCTTCATCTTCATCGTTTATCAGCTGCTGCGGGTGACTTTTCACAAAAGTGCCTCGAGAACTCACAGTTTCGAAGCCTCGTCTAGGTCTCGTCGCGGGTGTACTCGGCCATGTAGAAGACAATGGGCTCGAAGAAGGACTACATTTTCCAGATTGACAAGCATCTGAAGATGTCGTTGAGGGATCACGAACACGGAATGCACGGTTAACTTGAACTATTTCAAGAGATAATAGCACTATTAAAAGGGTCTGTAATTTCTTGCCCGGACAGGGCATTTCTATTGCAAGGATTTTTCACATCTGAATAGACTTTCCTCAATTTTCAGTTCCAAATCAGAATGTGATTCTACCTGGGCATATCTGATCACGAATCCTAATATACTGCTGGCTCACTGTATATTTGTTTGGAATAGATAATTGAAGGGCTCTACATTTTTATAAGATGTGTGGAGACAATTCGGAATGAAAATATGATGAGAAATATCATCTCATTATCCATTTCAACATTGTCTTAGAATATCATTGTTCTATTCATAACATGAACCAACTTTGAAATTCGGTTTGTGAACAATTAGAACGCCTGAATTCAACTCTAATTCGCAGGTGTCACTAAACACCTCCTTTCCAATGTAACACGCGGTCGAGACACCAAACATCATTCCATGGTCTCTAAATATAGAGTGAGTCTCCAATCAGCCACTAGACACTTCCTATACGTTGGAAGAAATCACAAACTGCACAGATCACCACCAAAATCTCACTCCTTTCGGAGTTCACCAACTGAAGTCACCGACGAGATTCAAGAACTCTAATGATACAGCAACCTTTGACGTTCGGGAGAAATAAGAGGGAATGTAAGACTAACGAAAGAGGAAAACTTGGAGCTCAAACGACAATGCTATTGCTCTCTCCTGATCGAACAAGACGGTCGAAAAATGACGGCTGAGTAAAAGCTCTAGATGCGCGGGCGCGTTACGTTTCAAGTGTGAGCGAGAGAAAGATTGGAACAGAGAAAATGAGAGAAAGAGAGAAAGAGGAAGGGAGAGAAAGCAGTCTGCTCAAAATTAGAGCAAATGGCAAGCTCCCAGGCAGTCGAGACTGGGCGAGAAAGAGATGGACAGGGGTTCCCTGGAGGGGAGGCTTTATTTAGCCACGGCTCAAAATCTCCGCGAGCAGTGACTCGCCGGGTGGAGTATCGTGAAAGCTCGGGCTGTTGCGTTCCTTGCGTAATACTTGCACGTGAGATTCTGAACGATAGCAGTCGCACCTTTTGGCGATCACGTGTATAGCTTTGCGAGCAGAATCACATGTCCAGGATACCCGATTGTTCAAACACCATTGCCAAATTAAGAAGAACTTTACATGTAAAACACGCCCCCCCCCCTCAGATTTGCCCCTTTGGAATTTTGATCACAAATCAATAGTATCCTCGGCCGTGTTGATGTTATAACTAGGATTGTGAGTTTCGATGACTAGCTTTTAGTCTTATTGTTATCGTGGTTCAGAGTCGGAGTAGGGCACGTTTTAGTATTCTGCATTGATTGCACAAGTCAAACATTTGCCTTGGAATATACTCATGTAGATACTTGTATCTACGTTGGCGTGGTTTGCCATCTTTTCCCCTGATCATGACCAAGAAATCAAATTTGCTCCTCTAATTCTTTTATAGATCCCCATGAGTCGATTCATATAATCAAAATTCAACCGATTATCTTCATTTTGTCCCTCGAATCTCATTCACTATAACGTTGATCTTACATTATTTGCTCATGAAGTATTGAATGATTCATTAATATCCGAGCCGACGCACCTTGAAGAATCTCTACTCAAGGGTCATTGCGTGAGGTGTAATAATAATTTTATGTTGAATCATTCTATCATGGGTACAACAGAATCATGAGGTAGATTTCAGTATTTTTATCATTAGACAATAGAAATATTGTTCCATCTAATAATCCAGTACATTGTTGGAAAATGTACATTGTTTCTATATCCTTCAATCGTCGCCTCCCAGAATTTCCGGGATTTCAAGAATTATTCCCTGGGTTTGTTGGAAAAATTGAGTCTAATTTCAATTCTGAGATCAGAACTCATTGAAGCTATTCATTTGGTTGGTACACGTCATCAATTAAGTAAGGATCTCACAAACGTTCAAAAACGGCCAAATGCTTTAGTTTTCATGCAATAGTGAGTCTCGTGCTTTCTATATTTCCAAGATGGTTTTCCTGTGAACCTCAGAAAGTCATCATCCCACCGGAAGTGGATACTTCGTGATTTGTTCCATGGAATAAACCATAAGATCGTGAAGATTGACTCAAGAAGATGTGATTTAACCATCTCGTTTCAATTTTATCGTGAAAAATTAAGGACCATACATTATACGGTCGATTCTGCCATAACTTTCAAATTTTGCCCTCATCAATGAAAGATTTATGAATGTTTTCTACACTGATAAGATAGTTCCATGGACTAGGACAGATGAGTGTAGAAATGTTCGACAATCAGAAAAATTGAAGTGTCCATTCTGTGTCAGACTTATTTCTCGTAAGATTATGATACTGGCTCATAAATGATCTCAGTTCAAGACAAGTTAAGGATCTTTACATGCGTGATGAGTACTGATTGTACCTTCTACCGCAACGCAGTTTAATTGATTACCTCTTGTAGTTCAACTTTTCATATGAGCTGTGGCCAATATGTTCCATGAGCATAAGCGCTCAGCGATTAGTGATGAGCAAATGATTGTACAAGGAAAGGGCTAATTGGATCTGCACCATTCGATCAAGAAAAACCTTTTTTGCCAAGGTATTTCCAAACCAGTCATAACATGACACGCATATACTGATATTTATTTTGCAAAATGTTATTTTCTATCAAAGAGCTGTTTACATATCACGTGGATTTTGATCGGCAATCGAAGATTCCGATAAAAGGGCAAAAAAGCTTATTTTCGCATTCCAAGGTCTTGAGCTTGAGCCGGAGTCGAGGTCTCAAAATTATCTCGAGACAGCAAAAAATGGGACACGCTCAAGAATTGCAAACCATTTTCTGATCATCTTCCGGAAAAAGAGAATCGATGGAAGATAAAAAAATCAGCTTCTCGGCACAGCCGATCGAAAAGCATAATTTTCTACATTTATTCTACTTCGTGAAGGTGCAAAACTGAAGTGTAAAATAACAACTCTCATCTGATGCACATTTTTTTTCCTGCCTTCAAATATAGATACAAAACTAAACATCGTTCAAGTGAGTATAAGATGAGATTAATCAAAATATGAAGTAAATAACTTTGTTTAGAATTTCGTGATAAAGTTGAGTTGAATGATCGATAACAAAAGTCATTCATAACAAAAATCACGCAAGTATCGAGAATTGAAGAAACCGGATAATTTTTTCTTCGAAGAGTTCTGAAGAATTGATAAGTTGATTGGTGTATGCGATTGGTGAGGTTCTCCTCTTTTGATTCGACTAAAATAACAAAAACGGACGTGGATCTCAATATTGATAACGCTCATTATATCCTCAGCGTTCACATCAATCTCACCAACGGTAAATTTCTTTTCGTTCTAGCTGTTCACTTGTTTTTACGCCTGAATTCTTGGGTGACTTGTCTAACAGTTGGAAGATGAATGTGACAACAATATACAATCTCAAATTGCTTGGGAGAGTGTGACTGAAGCTCTCAAGATAAATTTAGAAATGGACACGGGAAACGTGTCAGGCATCGGATCAACGTATTCACGTTGTTCTCACGAGCCACTCCAGATCATCTATTCGCATTGGTTCTCTGCGCACCACGAATAACTTCTTCGAAGCTCAAGTTTTCACCAAGTCAGCAGTGTCACTTCCTCCTGAGTAGCATTCTCTCCAAAACAATCAAGGGTGATTCAAACAACAAACTGAACAGGAATGCAACGATAATTGATATTAAGTATGCGCTGAAGTAATTGTTCCACTAAAACAAGAGCATTTGTTGAGTGAGAGGCTCAATAAGTAATTTTTTAAATCGACAAGTTTGGGGATATTTACAGCAAAGTAGTCGCTGAAATAGCCGGGCGTTCTGGTCATCCCAATTTGCATCGATTGGATCACGAAATGTACAAGATAAATGCAGTAAGACAGTCTGCTGACAGGCAACAAAAAGCTCCACGAAAGTATACTGGATACTGGTCCTGAAATGATACAGATTCTTTGAAATATTTTTCTCACATCAAAACTCAAGAGGCTGAATGGAAAATTCATATACTATAAAGAGAGTCGAAGGAATTGTCTCTTTTGAGCACTCATTATATTTAGAAGGCAGCCTCGAAAAAATTATAAACCAATTTGAATCAGATTAAAATCCAACTATCCACCCAAGTGGACTTTTTAGATAGTTGAACATGAGTTTCAAAAATTTTTGACGAAAAAAGTAGGTAGGAGCATTGAATAAAAATGCTCCCATCCCATTCAATTTTGTGGATCGTGTAATTCGAAAGATTACGTATCAAGCTGTTTTCAGGAAATAGATATCTTAGAATACAGTATCTTCCTGGTGCAGCAATCCAAGATAATGATACATTTGATTTCAATAATCAACCAACCTGCTCGCTGGTATATGCTCGAAAAAATTATCCAGCTCACAGCGATAGCCCACATGAGTTTCGACAGAGTCCAGAATAAAGTTTCTCTTACAACCTCATATTTGTAGTTGGGATCCATGAAATATCTCGTTCCCAAGATACAGGAAGCAAAAAGCACACATGTCAGGAGCCATCCTGCAAACACAAAACGCTGATCGACAGATAGAAGCAAATTAATCACGATATCTGAGTAATCTGGAGCAATTTTCTGACAAATATTGAAAACAATGAATCACTCATGAAGTGATTCATCAAAATCAAATCTACTCGTAATAACATTTGCATCTTTTTTAATATTCTCAAGTAGCTTATCAGGATGCACAAAAAATTACCTTTGTCAGTCTTCGGTTGTTATTAACAACTTCGTAACCAAGTAATATACCCAAGAGCCATGGTGTTGCTCGAGTGTGCGGTGCCATGTAAACATCCTGCATCGCTTTTCCAAACAGTGTGGTTCCCCTAGAAAATTATCAATCAAAATTCTCTATCTGGTGTACGTGTAAATCGTGAGAGAAATCTTCGTGGCTAACTTACACGCCTTGAGCTGTTGTAAAAGACAACATACGATACTCATTTACCGCAATAATGTATGCTGGGATAATCATCGATACGTATATCAGTCCTGCGAGGAATGACAGGCCCACTCTAGGCATTTTATACAAAGGGTATAGGATTATCGGCGATACCCAGAATAATTGCATATCTACGGCAAGATACCATAAATGAGGCAAGCACTGTGACAAAGATGTAAGAATGATGAAAAATACCAGAATCGATAAATATGAGGATTAATCTTACAACGGACTACTCATTCGTTTGCATCGTACGTGAAATGTATTCCACGTATTATGCTGTCTTATAAACTACATCATGAGATGCCAAATCATACACTCAAGGAGAAATATGAAAATGAAAGAGCGATTGATACAAAATTATGACTACGTTTGATTTGATTTCAGCGCATCTAGACACCCATATGGATTTAGGTCAATCGAGTTCAAATGCTTGTCACTCATTGTGCCACTGTATTTCATATGGCAGATCATGAATCTCTATTGTTTCCATCTGTGCGATCGATAAATCAAGGCAAATTTTCAAATGGACCCATTTTGTTCGGATGCTTTTTCGTGATCAAAATAGAAGGTGCATTATTCTATATTAGATGGAAAGGAATACCACAAATCATGCTCTTCCTGTAGCAAGACAAGCTTATCTACTGATAATTTTTGTCGAGTATCCAAGTTGGCAATGACCGCGACGAATTTATTACGTTGATTCGAAAGATACGAAAACGTCACTTCAGATAAAGAAATATCGATTTGTGCCGTTGAATTTGCTTACCATCTTTTCTTTCTCCACAAAATTTTGAATGTACAACAGAGTAGCCCACCACTCTGTACGGCAAAATTTCATCGAGAATGCCGTAGACTGTTCCCATAAAGGTCCAGAACCAATTTTGGGAACGAACACGATTGCAATAATGATCAAAATCAGTACAGCCGGGGTCAATCTACGATTATAATAAGCTTAACATTCCAATGAATCACGAAATTTGATGCTATCTTTGCTTGAAATTCCTTTGACTCACCTGAAATATCGATGAATATAATACATCGGTACGTTGAATGTTTCTCGTTTGGACATTTCTTTCAGGAATAAGTATGTCATGAGGAAACCACTAATAGTGAAAAAGGTATCCACGGCATAGGGTGCAGTAAAGATATACAGAGATTTCCACGATTGTAGCCACTAAAAAGTTGAATAATTTCATTGTATATGAACGAGTCCGAACTAAATACATAATAATCTCAACTGAACCGGCGTCTAGAGAATCACTCACATCAAGAATATGTGCTGCGTTAATGTTGGGTGTCATTGCGAATCCGTAGAGAAACTGATGTCCCAAAACGACCCATGACATACTGAAAAAGCGTAGTCCTTGAATGAAGGGTAAATTTCCCTTTTTCTGTTCTGTGCTCAATATAGCTGCACCATTCTTGACCAGAGAAAATTGACTAAGGTTTTCTAGATATGGATTTCCAGAATTTGTCATTTTGCAGTACTCGCTGCAAACGGTACACACCAACAAAAATCCTATGAAGACGGCGAATACGCCCCTGCGAATTAAAATTTTTCTATCAATGTAACGACAATAACGGAACTTCATTGCATGATGAGATGATGTGATGTGATTTTTCGTAGTTGTTCGATCTGAGTCCAAATAATCTACAGGCTTCTGTGTTTCGAGTGTAACAGGGATGAGATATTTTTCCAATAAAATACCAATCACTTCAAATTCTGACCGTAGAAACAGAACTAATCCTACCCGGACGACTGTACCAATTTCTTTGAGGGTCAAATTTATATTATTTATTCTTTTATTTGTGTATATGTACGAGCAGTTCTGCCTTTTTCTCTTTCCCTTTTTAAAATTACTTTGTAACTAAAAACGCAAGGAATTCCGACTAATAGTGCCGGTATCCCCCTGAATGTGTAAATAAATTCACAGTAATGTAAATATTCACACACCATTAAAATTTGTAAGTTCGAAGAATAAAGGGAAACATAGCGGCCTTGACTTTTAATCTGATCTGGAATTCATAGTCCAATCAAGGCTACTTGAACCCTGAATCCAATCTACTCTGAATTGACCTCATATTTCTGGAATATGACGCGATCCGTTAAATTGAACCATAACGATAGCTTCAGACAAAGTTGATTTTGTCTTGGCCACAAGCGGTGATTTTTATATACGAAAATTAATTATAGTGTAAAAAACGAGTTCGAAATGGTGAAAAATTATTCTGGGATTTTCTGCTGTACTCACAAATATATGTAAGATTCTGTATCCAGTTCTGAAGTATCATCTCGTGAGCACTTGACAGTATAGACTGTAATATTTGAATTGTACTTCGCCGGGATCTGATTCAATGTTTCATTCAAAATTTTTTTTACATCTCTATTTGAACACCCAGCTGGAGCGCAGACCGATAGAGTTGCTTTGATCATGTTACTCGATATGTTCAAGCCGATCGTGTACATGCAATGGCCACCATGAACGTCGACGCCAGACCAATTCCCGTGAGCAGCTAGACATTCGTCGTACATTCCTAAATCGATCAAGTTGCCCTCTAGGATTCCTGAGGGAATCTTTGATGATGCGTCCAACACTAAAAGTGGATGAAATACATGAACAAAATCTCAAGACGATTGACTCATTATCGTTTCATTTTTGGTCATCAATGCGAAAAATGAGCGGTGATTTTAGAGTTGATATTGCTAAAAGATTACAAAATCCCTCAAAGTTTGTTTTGGTGATGGAATCTACATTGAATCGAGGCATTTTTTCATCACATCATATTTCTATACGACACGAACTCTCCGAATCTGAGGGAAACTTACTCAAGAATGGGAATGGGAGGATTTTAAGAACTCTGTGAATGCTGGCAGAAATCTGTACAGAAATTGCTCCCCGTGTAAAAATGAATACGTGAGTGTCACATGAAACAATATGAGAGACTCGGATGCGAGACATGCATCAACCCACATGTGGAAAATGACACAAATCCACACTCCTGCCACATGTCATATGGGAGTATGATTCATGTGGTGGGAGTGTAGGACATAAGAGGTGCGGTTGAGATATGTATTACATGCTGCGTTACATACAAAGTTTAGCTCACTTCTTAATCACCCATATACATTTTTCCACGAATCAGCCTCCCCCTCAACACGTTTATCAAGAACCTTGGAGCCAAGATGTGACGGGAAAATTTAGTTCTACCCAGAATCCCGCGTAAGAATATTTTTATTTGAACGATAAATATGAGACTGAGCCGCACTTGGCCAGGCAGACTGTTTGGAACGTACACAGACTGTTTTTGAACTCTAACAAACTTGATTATGGGTTCTGAAAACTGGCAACAATGGGAATGTCGCCTCTCAATTTTAGCTATTTATTTAGCTGCACCGGAGCGTCGCAAGAATATCGAGCCCATCTGAGATTACAATACGAGGCTGAATTGGATCGAACTCTTCCTCCTTGGATTCCTTTGTCTCGTTTCGTTTTTACCCCAGAGAAATCAATCATTCTTACCTCTTCAAGATTTTTTAGTGAGACTGGTTTGACTTGAGATGATGAGCGAGCAATTGTAA
>JAPYYZ010004268.1:0-11082 GCA_030522705.1 Eretmocerus eremicus
GAAACACCGTAAGGATGATGAAAAAAATATCTTGCCGAGTCTATCTTCTTATTTGTCGGTTTGAGGAGAGATTTTAGTCTCATTTTTCTTACTTTTCAAAAGTGGACTTGGTCCACCATGACTCTGAACACCTCAATTGCAGCTGATCATTTATGGAAGACCAACTTTGCTACTTCAGTCAGAAAAATGTATTCGAGCTCGTAAAATGCTTATGTACCCACAACTATTCTGCAAAATTGAAAGAATATCGAGCCGAACATCTAACTACCGAGAGAGCCACGAGAACTTTACGAGGGGGTTGGAACGACTGCGGAGCGCTGGCCATCTATCGAGCATATGGTGAAACCAGTCGCGGCGGTAGAGGTGGGTCGATAACCAGGGGTGACACAACATGTATCATTTGGTGGTTACTGCTAACTGCGAGAAAGTTACTTTTGCCCTTGAAAGGATCGATGAATTTCTTGCCAGGGTAGCGTTTTCCGTATTTTATGATTATCGCTCGAGGTAATAAAACGCAGGGCCTGAGTAATATACCAGACTTTTTTAAAATTTCAAAACATTTTTTGAATTATTACTCATATTTTTTGCGCATTTCAGCAAATCCATAGACTCCAACTGCAATAGTGTGAGAAGAAGCATAACAACGTACTTAGGATAGTCTGAAACGTTGATTTAAGAAAATTTCATACTCTAAATATTCACGCCTGCAAAACTAAGGGCTCAGCGAGAGAGAAAATGTCTAATTCTCCTCGTCGATATAAGCCGTCATCGCTCATTTTATGATTAGAGGGTGACGCTATTATCTGCATTTTCATGACGACCAGAGATTTTGGTACATTGGCGGGTGAATATCTCGTGGATTTTGGCGAGATCATATTGTACTCGGAGTGCAACACACCAGGCTATGTATGGGATTATCTGATTTGTACTGTTCTGAAGCATCCATTTTACTATCTTTTTATGGCCGGTGTTATTGTTAGTTTAACTGTTCGAGACATTGTGAAATGAGAATTTTGTGAGAAATGTTCGATCAGACTCTGGATACCTGAGAATCTCATCACATCAAATGGGATATAAAATAAGTATTCCACGTTCTAATGGGGAGATTTGACATATCAACGGATGAGAAATTATGCATACGGAAACGAAATGATGAACAACAGTACTCACTTTGCAGGTGGGATAGTATAACAAACAGATCCCGCTAATCAACATTCGATTCAAAGGAACGCAAGGGGCGTTTTTATAGCTTTTCATCGATTGCAGTGTAATTTTGAATCATACTACGAATCACCAGATTAACAAACATGGTGCGATCAAATTTTAGCTCTGTACACATCATTTTGCGAGCCAATACCATTGTAAAATCAATGAAGTCTCGATCTTATTTCCATTTTCGTTTATGAGAATAATTCCCTTTATTTCATACTTTTCAGGAATTATAAGTAAGAGCTTTGAGATGAAACTCCGTCTGATGTAATTCTTTCGCCATAAATCTCCGCGTAGAGTTTGTGAAGATGGGGCAAAGTACCGTATATAATGTATATTAAAAGTTTTCTGGTAGAACGTTCATACGGGGCGGATTTTGAGATTTTCAATCTGCAATGGATAACTGATTCCGTCCGTTTCCGGAGGTGCAATATAGCTCAAATTATTGAGCTAATTGTGATATATCCCGTGAATAATTGAGTTTCCGAGCGTTGCTCTCAAAGGGGATCTGCACTAAGTTTAGGAGCTTTTCTACTCTTTGCAATGAGTTTGATCCCACCGTTCGACATGAACTGAAAACAATCGATTTGTAATGTCACAGAATCTTACGCAGTTGGTATATACCTTACACAAAGGTCTCTCAACTTCCTAATAATAATAAAAAGATTATCAATATCTTGGAACTACCTATTTTCATGCAAGAATGTGGATCTAAAGAGGTCAATTGTTTTTCTTTTAATGACTATTTTTTTGCATTGTCAAGCATACACTTTCAAAACAGAATTCACTATGTATCCGTTCAATATTGAGGATCCTCACAAATTGCTTAAATTTTGATCATGTTTGTTACTATGATGAATACTCTAGTGAACATGCTGGTATGTCAACTTTCAGTATCATCATTGTCCCAATATTGATCACGCCGTGTACATGGAACAACGGAAAAGTGTGATTAGGGAGTCCACCTTTTTCTCATCTTTTAAATCAGCCAAATCTTTTAAAATTGCACTCGCTTTCTTCCGATGTGAGATGCGTTTTTCAAAAATAACCGCTACTTCTCTGATTACGTTCGAGAGAATGAGACAGGCGAGTATAATCAGAGTCAACGATCGAAAGGGTTAGCAATTCTCAAATGGCCGAGAATCAAGGCCAAAAGCTCGATCTAGTGGCTCATCGTGCATATGCAGATGAGCCCAATCGAACTTGAATTCCAATTTCGGCTCTCGAGAGATCTGCGAGCTTGAATCATGCCTTTCACGAGAGTGTCACCGGAGGCCGGTGTGTGGCGCGCGTAATTCGAATGAGTTACGAGCGGTATTGCACTCCAGGGAAGTAGGTGCTGAGCGCTCGGATATGCTGATAGAGCTTGCGCGTCCGCGGCCCAACTACATATAGCTCGCTCGTTTCTACACTGTCTGCGGAGCTGGAATCACGAAAGAGACTCACTCGCGCGGCCCCGTGTAATAGTCCTGGGGCTACCGCGCGACGAGATGGTGATCGCTGGCTGATGAGCTGGTTGATGGTCCCCGTGCGCTGCCTGCAGCGGCCGCAAGCTCGCATTCGCTTATTTCGCCACTGCCAGGCAAATTTTGCCTTGCGCTTGCACACATATACATGCGTACTTGTGTGGTACACCCGAGCTTGCTGCGGGGGTGTGAACGCTGAAGCTTCACTCATTTTGCGAGGTCTGCTCTGGGATGCGCCACTGGTTGCTGGGAAATTGTTCATTGCGGTGGGATGAAAGCTCCGTTGCCCGTGGGATGGAATTTGGATTTGCGAGATGTGATAGTTATAATGTACATACTGCGATAACACATTCTTATAATTTTAGAAAACATACAGTAACATGAGTGAAGAATCTAACGAGCTTATGAAAATTCATGAAATCGTTTACTTTACAAACTCAAATATCGTCGAATCACAGATTATACATTATGATATCCAATATTGAGGACGCGGGCAAATGATCTCTCCTGTACGATATATTGAAAAACTTGGCCTGAAATCTATGCTTCGTGTTCACGAAATACGCACACCGTTGATAATGAACGTCTCGTGTGTTTCGGGATCATTTGAAGAGTGAATGTGGTCATAGGCTCTAATTCATTCCTGAAAAGTTTCTCCCAAGAAACAAATCAAACCTTCATCAAGGGGTTGGGATGATCTGACTCGAGTTTGAGAATTACGAAGGAGGCAATTTTCAATCTGTCTAGATGTTTCTTTAGGCTTCGGCGTCATCGCCGAGTAGTTGTGCCAATTTATAAGAACCGCATTTTCAAAGTTCTTGCCTTGTAAGATCAAAGAAGGGAAAATTCCCAAATAAAGCGAGTAAAGTTGTTTCTCTTGTTTTCACCATAGTTTCTATCGCTCCCTGACGACTCGCTTCCCTAATCACATCTCGTTACGGTGCTCTTGTTCTTGCCAGGTCTTGTTAATTGCTCCACTCTAATCTTTCAAGTTTCCAAGTCATCATGGAGAACTGCTCTTCTCACGGCTCTTACCCCTCTTCCTGGCTTCTTCTTCAATAGCTACACTATCAGTTCTTTGGAGGAATAATTCGATTTGAAAGGTACTTATAATTCTATCTGTTCAACTAATGTTGAATTTGAAATAAAGCGAGACTTGACACATGCGTGGTTTTTAGGCTCCATATAGCAAATTGAATGATTTTCATCTAACACTAGGCGCATTCACAATCCATCTTCAAAACATTATTCGTGCAGAGATTCACATTATTTCTCATCGATATACCATAGAGTGACGAGAAAACATTTTGATACGGGACAATTATGGTAACTTTCAGTATTCCTTGTATGAATTGCCCAATTTAGAATCTGTCAGAGATCACCTTGGAAGAATGTTCCTACTTTTTAGGAGGTAGTCTTAACAGGATTTTTTTCTTGGAAACTCTTACCGTTGACAAAAGCAGATCAGTAATACTCAGAACTTCACAGATAGTTTCAATCGATTGATGTGCATCATTCGCTGACTCAATTACATAATTGGGGGAGTAGTACAAAAATTCAATTCACAGTTATAAAGAGAGTCTTGAGATTGATTTATCACATGAAATAGTGTACACAGAAGTCCTCCAAAGACCCATCACATGATGTAACATCAAATCCACGGTTGCGAGAGACAAGTAATGTGTAACGCATTCCGCCTCGAAATTTGCAGTAACACTTCCGTCAAAGTCAGCACCGTGGCGCCAGCAAAATATGAGCTGGCCTTCGCCTCGCGGCTTTGTTAATGCTCACTCATTTATTATACTTACATTATCACGGGATTATTAGTCTTCTCACTCTCCACTCTCCTCCCCAAAAACTTTGTGGCTGCGAAACGTTGTCAAAACGACTCAACCACATCGCTCACCACCGTCTTCAAATGGAACCAACGTTGATTGTACAGTTAAAAAAGGATCTCCAGTCAAGACAAATAATGCTCAGTCAATTATTCGCCAGCCTCCCTCGACGCATAGCTGTTAGTGAAGTTAGTTTAGATTCTGGTCAAATTCAGTCAAAATCAAGAGTTGAGAAGCAATAAAATATAGAGAAAGGACTTTCGACATTAATCGTATAATGACCTCCCATTCTTTGCTTATTTACACTGAATATATTTTTGGACTCTCGTTCCATTTGAACCTGCCGCTGATGCTCGAGGCACGAACGAAATCAACCTTGTCTATGGACTATAATGGTTTCAAATTCATAATAATTTTGCATCTTTCTGTCTATATTTAATGATTTGAACTGAAACACTAACGAGAGGAGACGCTTCTATAAACGCAAGCCATAGACTTATTATTGGCTGGAATTTTACATAGTTTTATCCTTGATGGAGATGGATGATTTCCAAAGTTCTCGAGTATGCTAGAGCAACATTTCATATCATCCATAGTGCAATTTTCACATGAGATGCCATCTTGTTTCTTGATCAATCGACCCATCTTGCCTAATCATTCTTTAACAAACTTTTTCCGTGAGTTTGCAAGCAACAACTACCCATATCAACTTTTCACGCGGCGATTTGCAAAATTATCTCCCTGCTAGAAAATACAAATAAAATTGGCCAGAAATCGACCATTTGTAGCCGATTCCTGCCTATTTTAAATTCGTTCTTCTACCAGGGCTGGTTTTTGTCTTAACAATCCGTCTTTCGGTTCATTCTCAATGAGTGATGATGTTTAAATCTATTCGGAACTTTGCACTTGCCAACTGGTGAGCATGATGGCAAGGGTAGGTGAGCAGCCGATCTCATCACGATATAGAGGTGAGAAGTGAAGTTCGGGAGGAGGTATCAGCGACGGCATAGGGCAAAAGCGAGAGAGGAAGAGGGATGAGCAAGTGGCGGCTGAACTGATGCTCCCTCTCGCGAGATAAGCGGAGGTGCGAAGATGACGGTGAAGGGTTCAAACGAGGACTAGATAAGAGGCGCGCAATGAGAGAACTGAGACACGACGCAGAGTCGCGTATACGGGCGCATCCAAGCGAATGAAAGCCGATTCAGTCCAAGTAGAGCTTGATGCGGGAGATGTGGAGGCAAGAAAAGAAAGGAGCTTTCGAGAAAGAGAGATATAGAGCAGTAGCAGAGCGAGAAATGCGCTGGAACTAGCTACCGTGATGGCGCGAGAGCAGAGTCTGCCGGTCCGGGGAAACGGGGAGCGCCGCCGTGTTTGTGCTCTCTGTCTGTCTTTCTCTTTCTCTCGCCGGGGAACACAAAGAGAAATGGTGGGATATTCATCAGTGCTCTCCTTCTACTCTCGCGTGTGCAGCAGCGGCAGAGCAGCTCATTCCCTCTGCGTCTCTCGGCTCTCGCGCGCACCATGCTCTTGTTTCTCTCTGGGGTTTCAGTTTCTGCGCGTCCCTTCACCCGATCTCGCATCCAAATCCATTCCAGCTTGCCAGTTGATTCCCCAAGCGATATTCTCCTCCCGGGCTAGCGCTGCAGCCCGCATCTGCACAAACGGGCGACTTCCGCGAAGAACTTGTCGAATGCTGTTACGAGTCCGTGTCCAAAGGGACGATAAGATTTCTCGATTCCAGGCCTCTGCTTTATTCTGAA
Source organism: Eretmocerus eremicus (assembly GCA_030522705.1). Classification (NCBI taxonomy): domain Eukaryota; kingdom Metazoa; phylum Arthropoda; class Insecta; order Hymenoptera; family Aphelinidae; genus Eretmocerus; species Eretmocerus eremicus. The sequence continues at coordinate 6,271 of JAPYYZ010004268.1, forward strand.
GGCGAAACAATTTTTATCAAGGGAAGACTCTCAAAGAGCAACATTTTCTCTGAGATGTGCAACCAGCACAAAAACTTCATTTGGAACTCATTAGAATGTAGTTTTTCAGAAAATTTTTACCCCCTAGAACCTCAAAGAGCCGAGATGTTCCATATGTAGTGCCTGATAAGAAGGAAAATGGGTATTCCTAAAATTTCCCCTGAGCATGGAATCTTGTTGCACAGTATCTTACCGATGAGAATGTTTCCCTGGTACCAAGAAAAAGAGAATTGGTCATTCCTAGATTGATCCTTACATGTGTGCTAATATGGCTCACTAATCCCCACTCTGATTGAGGAAAAGGAAAGATAATTAGAGAAAGTTGGTATTATTCAAGCCCTCACACGAACCCAATTTTACAGTTCGAACTCAATCTCTACAAGAATGCCAAGTCTTTCAGATTTCTACAACATGAGAACAATCACCAAAACCCGGAAAGATTCAACGAGAGCTGACGGTCAATTCACAGACTTATGGCTTCGAGTGATGGGAACCACATTTTAATGGAAAAAACATTGCATCAACACACTTATGTAGTATGCGCTAAACTTGAATCGTGAGTTGAATCAAACTCAACTCAATTCATGATCGTTGTCGTGATCAATTATTGAATTCATTTGAATCTTTTTCCTAATGAGGAAAAAAACGTCAAGCTCCATTAGACGCGACACATAACGTTGAATATGGTCCACTTAATGGAACATTTGCTTATCAGAAACTCTTCGAGATGCAATAAAGAATGCAGTGTTCTATTTTAGAATCGATCGGAGTGACGGTTTCTTTGTGATTAGATTTATCTGGCCGGAGTCTGTTATTCTACGAGTGAAACTTTTTCGTAACGGGTGATTGAATGAGATGATGGTTCCGTGAGCTTTCTGCAAAATTTGGCTAATAGAGAGTCTGCTTGTTGCATCAAACAAGGGTATACTCAATTGTGAAATCGATCAGAGTGACTATTTTTTTGTAATCTCAGAGATCTGGTCAGAGTCTCTTATTGTTTGAAAGAAAAATTTGCGTGGCGCATATGAGTATCCAAAATTATTCACGATATCTTGCTTCATCATTTATAAAAATCTCAGTGAATTCCATGCGTCATCCCGAGTATCATCAGGTCGATTTATCTTTATCCATGAGAATGTGATTCTACTCTCACAGAAAATCGATTCACTTCTCTCATTGGCCCCTTTATTAAGAACCTCGATCTCGATATTTACAACACTCGTTTTTTTCGAGATTTAATCATAGTACCGACCGTGAAACACCCCCTTCGTGAAGCACATCAGCATCAGCATTGCCGAGATCACATGATCCAACAAATTGGGCTGATTTCTTATCAGTAGGCCCTCCTTCTAAGGGCGCTTGTACGCGTACAATTCGTATTGTATACTGGGATTGTGAAATTCGCGACTGTGAGAAAAATGTTTAGTATTGGAGTGCTTTGTGACCAGGGCAACATCCAAGCTTGCAAATATCATACTTGTGTCTTTTTCGTTGATATTATCCATGAACTCCTCGAGTTGGAACCATCATCAAATGCACCACCTCTTTGTCATTCAAAAGCATGAACGATATGAGAAAGTATTGGGAGAATCATCAACGAAGACCCGCAATGTAACGTATTCAATAGCTGATGCCGTGGAGGATCTGTTCGACATTTCCAAAAAAAATATTCTGATTCTAAATACCTACGCTATGGGCACCATACGGGGATATTTGACGAATTTCCATTTCTTCACAAATATTCTGGCCTCCCCGTACAGATAATGCTGTTTTTCAAAATATTACAAGAACATGATGGTTTCTCCTCTTGCGATACACCCTTGCGATGATATTTTGGGGCAATTAAGTCGAGCAAAAATGACACAAAAAACTTAGCACGTACCATTCTTCTGCATCGCAAACAGATGAAGGATCTTTTTCAATCAAAATCTTAGCTGCTTCCCGCTTTGAGCAATTTGTGGAATAAGATTTTGGCATTCATCTCGCATTCATCCCAATGTAATTTTGACCTTCCAAACTCATCTGAGCTTCATGAGCCTGTAACTCGAGCCCACTCCATTATTTTCCAACGTAATCTGGCTCATTCAGAAGCTCATTGCAAGAACTCCAAGACAAATTGAGATATGATGGATTTTGATCGAGCAAAAAAAGATACGCCATTTTTTCGAAAAGAACATCTCACTTTTCTAAAATGCACCAGTAACGAATCGAGGCCTCTTCCACCTCTAGCACGGACCCAAATGAGTGTTTCTCAACGTATTTGGGCTCGTCTCAAAGTTTGATGAGAAGACTATAGAATGAAGTGAAATGTGTCAGTTCATGATCAAGGAAAGCCGAGACATTCAACTTCAACATTGCAAATACCTGTGACGTGGTATTTACTACCGCACCCAAACTATTTATATTTATCGGACCCTGACCGAATCTCGCAGATCCACACGCAAAATTCGGCGTCACGGCTCGAGATGCTGCCACTCGCTCACATACCTTGATCGCCTGAAAAGTAAGAGGGGTGGGTGGGGGAAGATTCTCTCAATTTCAATGGAAAGACTCTGGGGTAGTTTCAATGCACGGCGCCACTATATTCTGAAACGCTGCTTCTACGCGGACGGTACATCGATTCACATATCGCGCAACTCATGGCGTCACTATTTGTCTCGCGGCTCTATATTCACAGAAAAATACATAGAAGTCCAATCACAATTATGGGAAGCATAAACGACGTGACTCTACTTCATACAACATAATTACTCGCAGAACAATCCCGTCAAATCGCGTCAATCGGCGCTATCACTCCCGAGCAAAGATAATAGAGGCGTCTCGCAACCCGAGGTCCTCGTGGTCTCTCTCAAAATGGCCGAATACTGGCGCCTTGCAAGCCCGATGCTCCGATTTGAGCCATGATGGCCTGGCGTCTCTCTCTCTGCTCCGGCAAGCCGGAGCAACAGGTGTATCACGCTAGTTACCTCAACGATGGCCCTATGCGATCTCCCAACCGTGTAATATTTCGCGACGCGATGGCCTATTCCGACGTATGATGCTCCTCGCACCCGCACTATCACTCGCTTTCCGCTCTTCCACTTGGCGTCTTTCACGAATTATGGGGTCTCATCTCGTTCTCTGGCATCTCATGCGGCGCGGCTGAAGATCTCCAGGGCAAACGTTCTGCACTATCGCACTGGCCACGGGTAGCCACGGCACCGATGCTCCCCTGGAGTTCGGAGGCGCCCTAGGCTCGGCGATGCTCGACCGACGCGCGCACGAGGCTCACCCGAAGAACACGTGGCGAGAGGCAAATATTACGAGAACAACCACCCACCGTTCCCTGCGGACATCTCTTCTACTAGGCTAGTTTTCAACAACAGCACTTCTATTATCGTCTTCTGGCGTCACTAACCAGGCGTCTGGCGGACTCCTGGGGGCACGGTGCGCGTGGCTCCGACTGAGGCGAAACTACACGAGGTAAGGGTAACGTGCGCTCTGTTTTGAATCAGATACACAAGTGGCAGAATGTCTGTCGCCTCGTCATCCGCCCCCATTGCCTTCGTCTACCTGCCCTGGCGCGTTCGATTGGTCAGTACAATTTTCTGACAGGTCTGCCAAACTGATGTGACGTCTGCCGCGCCCGAGATTCCGAATAATCACGCCAACATGGTCTATGAAGCCTGAGGTTACTCTCGAAAATCGCTGCGAAGTGTCTACTATCCGTACTTACGGCCCTAGCGTTCGTTCCCCCTCTACTGGACTCGCGCCTCCATCAGGCATGCTCTGTCTCCCTCCTACGTATACGAGATCGCCGCGGTGGAGGCTTCGCGCAGCTAGCATTCATCGACGCCATAGTATTTCTCGGCGCCTTCGCATAACTATGTACGTATAGGTATACTCTTGTCACCCCACCTGCAACTCGCATTTTCTCGGCGCCGCGGCATACCTATATACGTATAGGTATGCTCATATTGCCCCACGCAAGCATTCTGCTACTTCGCCTGGCGCCTCGATACTCATCCTGACCCACCCGGGCATCTTGCATACTCTCGGCACTATAGCATACCAATATGGACATAGGTATGCCCATACCGCCCCGTCTGCATATCCGATCCCACCCCAGCGCCCCGAGACGGACGTCCAAGTGCCCGGCGCCTGCTAAGTGTCGCCCTGGCGTCCAAGCTCAGCCACCCAAATCGGCGCCAGATCGGGCTCGTCTGCTCGTACGCGGGTCAGGTTGGGCGGCGACAGTACCAGTCGTCTCCTGCACCGGGTGCGCGCATCGTCGGTGGCCTCCCGCTCCGCGGCCACCCGGGCCGACTCTCGAGGTTCCGTGTAGAAAGTTGGGTCCGGAAAGAATCCGTGACGAATCCGTCGCCTGATTGCCGGGGATGTTTCAGACCCGGCGAGCGCCAGGCTGTAAAACCCGTGGAGGATCCAAATCGGAGACGGCCCTCGGATTGATCGTCTGCACTATCAGGCTCCGATTTGGCCACGGACAGGCCACGGATCGGCTACATTCAGGAGTTACCGTGAGCAGTAAAATCAAACCTACTGGATACTAGATTTATTTTCGTATAAACTTATTAACCGACAATTATGAACAAAATCAACCTATCATATTACACTAACTAATATAAGATTTTTGTGAGATGTCGAAAACAATAACGATATTATGCAATATACATTCCAAGATTTATGGCAAAAATATGTCACTTGAAAACGATAATAGATATAAAGTATCTTTAGAAAGGTTACAATGAGTTCCAGGGTGAAATCTTGCATTTT